>CM021105.1:531666271-531755238 GCA_007115665.2 Sequoiadendron giganteum
AAACCCTCTACCCTTACATTGGACCCTGAACCTAATCCTTCAACCATATACCCTCAAAACTATACCCTAAACCCTCTACCCTCAACCAAGTAAACCCTTAACCCTAAACCCTTAACCCCAAACCCTTCAACCCTAAACGCTTAAACCTAAAACCTTCTACCCTATACCCTCAACCAAATACCCTCTACCATCAAACCTATTCCATCAACCCTCAAATCTTAAACCCTACTACCCTAGAAACCATCAACCCTATAGGTCCTCCATCCTAATCCCTCAACCCCTATCACTTTCTCTCTATCTATACATCTCACCTCTCCCTCCCTCCCTCCCTCCCACCCTCTCTAATTGTCTCTATCTACTGTCTCCCTCTTTCTGCGTACCTCTCATTCAATCAATCCCTACCACCCTCTCTCACTCCTTCTCTCTCACACTCCCTCTCAATACCTATCTCTCAAGTCTCTCCCTCTCACCCCCCTCACACTCTCAAGTCTCTCCCTTTTGCACCCTACCTACATAACCCTCTCTTTCTCTTTGTCTCTCTCTCTCTCTCTCTCCCTCAATTCTCTCTCTCCCACCCCCCTCTCTCTCTCTCTCCCTCTCCATCAATTCTCTCTCTCTGACCCCCCTCTCTCTCTCTCCCTCCCTCTATCCCTCCCACCCTACCTAGCTAAGTCCCCCTCAATCCAACCCCTTCTCTCCCACTCCCTCTCTCTTAAACTCTCACTTCGACCCCCTCTCCATCTCTCTAGACTCTCTCTAAACTCTCCCTTCATCTAAAGACATACATAAATGCATACATACAAGCATAATACATTTGTACATATAATCTTACATCCATACAAGCATACATACATACATGTACATAAAAATATATCAGCATACATAAATATATTAGCATTTAACATAAAGTAAGAAATAACGCGAGCGCGTTTTAACACGCATGTGTTATGGCTCAGTAGACATGTTCCCCGCAGAAGCAAAAACCATGTAAAGTGAGAAATAACGTGTGCGCGTTATAACGCGCTCGCGTTATATCTTGCTTTGAGAATTACTGAACTTTAAGCTTGGTATTGCCTTGGAATTCCAACCCAAAGGTTTGGAGGGCATTCCCAACGACTAGAGACGTGTTTTTAAGAAATCCACCATATTTCTCATAATCGAGTTCATGCTCACCGTCAGGATTGCACGTGGTTCAATATCAAAAAAATTGAGCACATGGGTAATGTTGGGTTATCTCTTAGCTATCCAATGATGTAATTTTTTTCATGTTCTGAAAATGTTAAGTCTTTCATCCATAATTTATTTTATCTGTATGTCTTTTTTTTGCCAAAAAGCAGTGTTTGGTATTTTTTTCGTTATAAATTAACCATTCATCAATTTTTCAAATAAATTACATTTTTAGAAACTAGACTCCATTCTACAAAATTTAAAAATTAAAAAAAAAAACAAATCAATTAGTTTCCAAAATTTGTAGGGGTAGCACGGCCAAAATTCTATTTTCAGGATATGTCCACTTCGCAAATTAGTAAAAAATCAAATATTCATTAAAAAATTATCAGAAAAATCGTGCATCAACTACATACTATTAGCTAACTTTTGACCGTTGCGATTTTAAAAATACTAAAAAAAAGTTCACCGTACGAGGGTCGTACAAGAGTTGCTATGTTATGTTTTTCTGACAAAAACAACACCAATTTGTGTACGTTCCTCGTTTGAACCCCTTAATCTCAATCATTTTCAAAATAAATTAGTAGTTTAGAAAGTAGACTTGGAGCACTTGAATCCTTCTTTTTGTTCCATCTCAAAATTTTGAGTCTAAGTATCCTCAATTTCACATCCAAGGTCAGTATTTCCCAATTTCAAGAAAACGCTGTCTACTTAAGTCCCCTTTTTGGGAACCATCTTGGTGCACTTACCCCTTCATCGAATTTACAGGAAAGTTTAGAATAAGGGTCTTCATCTTTCAATACTAGAAGATTGTATTCCTGGTATGCTCTATTGTAAAGCCTTTGAAAGTGAATCAATAAAATTATCTCTTTGCTAAACTAGGGTTTTATATTTTGATTTATAGTATTTTATTTCTTGCATGGCATTATATTTTAAAAATACACCAAAAAAAGTAAATATACAGAAACCCTACAAAACTATAAAGTTTCAGAAGTTGGAAGGAGACGAGTTCTTCGAATTATTCACAAGAGCTTTGAACTCTTGGAAGCGACTGAAGACCTCATCCTTGGTCTTCAAGAAGTATATCGAGGTCTTCCTAGAAAAATCATCAATAAAAGTAACAAAGTACTCGTATCCTCTGAGAGACTTCGTTGACATTGGTCCACATATATATGAATGTACTAGATCAAGAACACTCTTGGATCTAGTGTCACTCCTTGAAAAATTTGCTTTCACAAACTTCCCCAACACACATCCCTTACATACATCATCATGCTATGTGCTCACCTCTGGAACACCTATCACTGTCTCACGAAGAAATTTAAGTGCTCCATGATCTATATGACCCATCCTCCTATGCCATAGCTCTCCTTGATCTCTAGAATTACCGCTGCTCATTAGTGCCTTATGAGTATCAAATTGCAACCTGTAAAGTTGGTCGCTCCTAACTCCAATAGCTATGGGTGTTTTCCAATCCTTATGCTTGATTAACACATTTGCCCCTCTAAAGAGTACATTGTAGCCTTTATCCTAAAGGACATACAAAAATCAGGTTCATACCCAAGCTTGGCACATGCAACACATCATGTCTGAAATGAACAATGCCTTTCCCAACTGGATTGAGTTTGGACATGTTCCCCATAGAAATCTAGATTATGATGTCCTCCTCCTTATAACTAGAGAAGTATTCTCTAACTCCTATCATATGAAATGACGCCCCACTGTCTATATACCAAACACCTTGTGAGGTTGAGCTAACCATACAAACTATGAGTGCAAACTCATCCTCCATTCTACTATAGAGCTCATTTGCACTTGCTGAAGTTGTTGTCTGCTTCTTACCTTTGTTTTCATTCTTCTTCATTTGCGGGCAATCATTGACATAGTGGCCAAACTTTTGACAACCATAGCATTTGACTTTAGGCAAGTCCTTCTTTTTCTCACCTTTAGGATTTGATCCTTTGCTAAACCCCTTCTTCACTTTCCCTTTTCTAGCTAGGGCAACATTTTCCTGTTCTACCTCACTTTTCTGACTCTTCTTGTTGGTCCTGCTGACAAGACTTAGTCTAAGTTCCTCCTGAGTGAAGTCACTCCATAGTTGATACCAACTCGATAAGGTGTCTCGTCCATTAATAACTTGAACAAAGACATCCCACTGCTTAGTAAACCCATTTAGGGCGATTCGTATTAGCTCATCATCATTTGGTTTATCTCCAACAACTGCCAACGCATCTTTGATAAGGCTAAGTCTAGTGAGGTAACTTGTAACTTCTTCTCCCTTGTTCATCCGGGTATTCCTCAACTTTTCTCTAAGAATCAACTTCCTATTAGTGGTAGCATTCTGGTACAGATTCAAAATGGCGTCCCACATCTTCTTTGTTGTATCTAACTCTGCAATATGCAAAACAATATGATCCTTAACACCGTCAAGAATCAGCCTCCTCGCCTTGGCATCTTCCTTCTTATATGCTAAAAGTTGTGTTGGATCTGTAGGTACAACTACAACATTGGTCACATATTCCTTAATACCATTCTCTTCAAGCAATAAAGAAATTATGGCTTTCTAGACACCAAAACTTGAGGCTCCATCCAATCTGTCATGATCTCTTAAACTTGTTGAGGCAATCTCAAAAAATAAAATAAAATAATAATAATTTTGAAGAGGTAGAACTGGGTTTTATAAACCCTTGATTTTTTCTTCATGTGCCTGCGCTGAGCCTTTTTTGCCCTCTTTTCTACTCTAATACCATGTGAAAATTCTATTGCAGTTACTGATTATTAATCTCCTATCTATAAAGATTATTTGATTGCCCAAAATTAATTCACAACAAATATTGAAAAATAACACAACTACAACTTCACAAATAAAACCATAGGAATAGAGAAGAAAACATGCAAAATAATAAACACAATATTTTTGGACAAATTGTCTCTGGAAAAACCCCGGAGGGAAAACCAGTACTGCAAATGAAGAATTTTATTAAACTTTAGCAAATCAAGAGATACATAAATTGCTTGCCTCTTACTGGTAGAGCTCTGACAATATTCTTCTCTGGAAATTCTTCCCTTAATTTCTCCTGTTGAAATTTCACTACTGTTGCCTCCAATGCTATCACTATGCCTTTCTATCACTGTAAAACTATTTGCTCTCACTGCAAATTTATTTGCTATCACTGCAAATCTTTCTCAAGTGTATTCTCCAAATTCCCATTGATCCCCTTTTAAACTATTCTCATTGAAAAATCAATGGCCATGATTTAATCTCAATCAATGGCTAAGATTAATTAGACTCTAACAAACCCTAACTATCTGGTTTCTAGAAGTCTCTAAAAGGAATTAATTAATTAATTAATTAACTCTAACTAACTCCTTTCTAGAAGTCTCCAAAATTAAATAATAATTTTTGGGAATGGAGAAAACAATTGTCTGAGCTTCAATAAATTAACATTAATGAGCCTCAATCTTTAATGATTTTTTTACTATGTTGACTGTTGTGGAGTGGTTTTTTGTCCCTCCATATTGCTGCTGGTAGTGTTTGTCTGGAGGGAAAAAGTTGTCCCCTAAGAGTTTGGATGGTTTGGATCCCCTATTGGTTTATAATGCTTTCTATGTGGAAGGGGTGTGTATTTATCTTAGAGGACATTTTTCTTTTGTTCTGGGGGTTTGTTCTCTTGGATGGGTGGTATCCAATGATCTATTTTAAGACCTAGATTCTCATGAAGCTTAAGGGCGACTGTTGTTTTTGTGGAAGAGTTTCTGTCTGTTGAGATGGTGCTGGAACAAATTGGTTCGGTAGAGATTTTTCTGCTGAATTTGTTCTTGGTTGCTGTTGGCTGGGTGGCATTCATAGATTATTTCGAAGACTCAGGTGCTTATTCTTCCTTTGGATGCTAAATTCATTCTTTTTACTATAGTCTTTACCTTCTCTCTGGATATTGGGTCTTCTTTTGAGGTGGAGACCTCTTCTATGGAGGCGGAGTCCTCTCCTTTTGTGGTAGAGGTGTGTGCTGAGGCCGGAGGCTCTCTCCTGCATCTTCCATTGAGGTGGAGCCCATTCCTATTTAGGTGGAATTTTGGTTTGCAGGTGACTTGTGGTTGTTGTGGCAAGAATGAGCTTGGTTTTTTCTCCTATAGAGGTGGAGTGAACAATTGGTTGATGCGGGGAACAGTTGGAGCTTTGAGTGTTTGTGACGACCTCTCCTATAAAGGTGGAGAGGGAGTGTTGTTGGGCTTTGTTTTTTCTATTCATTTTGTATTTTATGACTTGGCTATTTCAACTAGTGGTATGGAAAGTTTGAAATTCTTGAACGACTGGTTTGTTGTTGCCTAGCTGATGCAGGTGGTGTCTATGGGTTCAAGGTCCCTGCCAAAAATCGGTTGTAAAAGGTTTAAGGTCCCTTCAAAACCCATGGGTTCAAGGTCCCTGTAAAATCTTGGTTTTTTTGGATCTTTGGTTCCCATCTATTCTATTTTTGGCAGTTGTGTTTTGCTGTTGGTTTGGGTTGTCTTGTTGATCTTTTGAAGTGATGTTGTTATTCATTGCTAGTTGTTCATGGCTTTTTCTGTTGGCAGCATGGTCGTCCGTGTTCTCATCAAAATCTATTTGTAAATAGTTTCAGATCCATTCAAAACTTTTTTTTCCCTATAATCAAAACATTTACAAATTGAAATCTTTTGTTGGTACAAATACAAAACATGAAATCTTTGAAGCTACAATAAAATATTTATAAAAATCTCTCAAAGTATCATGAATGAGGAGGGTTTGCTCACCTTCTAGTCACATGACATCTTAATCCTATCCTATCCCAAACCTAAGGGGATCGATGAAACCGCAAATTGATACAAAACACCTCTATACTTTCCTATAGATAATCAAATAGTTTTGAAAAGACACAAATGGAATAACACTTAAGGCATCCCTTCAAGGCTCTCTCAAACTAAGTGAAGTTTTTCTTTTTGCAGCACTAAAACCCGTAATAGCACCTAAAATAAACCTTGGCGAAGATTGGATCATAAAATTTGTTCCCAAGAATATGGTAGAAAACCATAGTAATAAAATACATGAGTGGGTGAGTTTACTTGTAATGTTATTTTATAATTAATAATAAAAAAAACTTATTCATCAATGAAAAAAAAATTAACGCCATCATCAGAGACTTCTATAGACAATTAAGCAGCTTTTCTAACAGCCCAAGTCCAATAAAATGTTCAACAAAAAAAAGAGATTAGCAAGCAGCCCATGACCCCAAATCTCTCCCATTCTTCCCTTACCTAGCATTCAACACATGGAACTTTAAAGACTCAAAGAATAGCCAAGTGATTGTATTATGGAGGACAATCTGATACCCTCAATAAGACCAGGGTTTTAATAGAGTTTTAATCAAGGCTCAACCAACTTTAGAAAATGGATTATTAATCTGAAAACCAGCCTCAGCAAAAGGAAAAAACAAAGATCTCAAGGAAAAACAAGGAATAGCAAGGCAACCAATACATATTTATTGAATAATTCAACTAAATATACATCGCTTAAGAGCCTACCTCAATCTGCTACATCTGAAAATTCTTTTCTCCAGCAACTTTTCTTTCTCAACTTCAAGGTATATATATATGAATAAATAGAAGTGCCTCCTAACGAGTATCATTTTTTTCTTTCTGTAAATTAGAATGGACCTTCAATCTTTTCAAATTCTGGAACTTATTGAAGTTCATTACAAGTTACCTCATGAACCAGGCAACAATCTTCATAACCTGCAGATCCTTTATTTCTTCTTAAGAATTATTGCTGCATTTTAATACTTTTCAGAACTTTAGTTCTTGGTCTTTAATGTCTAATGCATATGAACTTTTGCACTCCTAGATCATGAGGTTTTTCTCTTTGTCCCTGCTGATGGTTGAAGACTTTGTATTTTGCATGGAATATATTTTTATGGTTGTTTTGTTTATTATATACCTGTTACTATCTGAACTCAATTGCTGTTTTTAAGCTGAAACATGTATATATAATGGTTTTTATATTTTTATATGGATGTACCAAAATACACCCAACACCCCCAAAAAAATGCTGTACTGGCAAATCCGAATCCCTGTGCTCGAACCTGAATTGGTTACTTAGCCTAAAATTTGTTGCTTCAGCTTGGCAAGCTCTCTTTTGTTATGCTGCACATGATCTCTAGAGTGCTCATCACTAGAGCTTTAATTATCTCTGCATCGACTGCGGTGGGTAGTTCTACCATTGAAACCTAGAATCATATAACTCTCTGATTCTCTTATTGGTAGATGGCCCTGAGGCTCCAGATACAAGGGTTTTACAGAAGTAGGTATTTTGTTGGCTACTATGACCGGAATATCAATTAAGCATTTGGACCGATTTCTTTTCCCCCATACTGTCAAGGACAAAATAAAATCCAAACTTGGAATTAATCATCTTCTCTTTAATTCATCTGGGCTCTCTGTTCCTGCGGCCAAGTTGGAAATAAAATTCCATCTAAACCTACACTCAGTTTTATGACACTAAAACAAATCTATCTCTAGTTAGACTCTTTATAGTTACCAAAAGTTATGAACTTTGATAGAGAAATCAATAACCAAATTGGTTGCAACTCATGTAAATCTACAAATATCTGAGATACACCAATGAAAGTGTTAAAGGAACTATCAGAGAGAAATCAATAGCAATTACGAGTAATAACCACCAGAATCATTCCTGGTGTTTTAATATACTCCCATATGGGGTGGAAGCTTCAAGATGTTAATTAAATCCCATTTTTAGTGTAGAAAAAAGTTATTTCCTCCTCTCCTAGAGATACTAAACATTTTAAGTCAGACAAAACTGAACCTTTAGTTGTCTCCCAAAAATGCAAACAATAAAAGGAATCAATTAAAAAGACTACATATAGTTAACCTGATCTCTAAGTTAAACTGTATTTCATTTGGTAAATGCTCATAGGAGCATGATTAAGCCATATTCATCTCTAAGGAAGCACAATCTACAGATCTTCTCCATGGATGTTCTGATTTTCTATTCAAACTTCGCCTACAATGTCCATAAAAATCTGTGTTGCCTCACTATTCACTGTGCCAGCTACTTTCAAAGCCTGTGTTACAACTTATACAATTCTAATTGTCAGTATTACAAAAGAAAATGTCCTGCCAATATTTTGTGAGAGATGTAACCTAAGTGTTTCAGAATGCTATTAATTAAATCCTGATATCTGCAACAAAAATGTGATTGGTTGACTGCATGGCAACAAAAAAGATGCTATGCTTTCGATCCATTCTTTTACTTTATAAGAAATAGTAGTTATGTTATGTACTAAAATACTGAAATTAAGTATATTTATGGCCAATATAACATTCACTAGTCCAGGTGATCAATATTATCTGTAACAATTGGGAACTGCAAAAAGGCACCTCTTTCAAGCCAATCCCTGAGATAGGGATGGTTTAGCATAAATATTCTGAAATTTGGATTCCTCCAGTAAAAATTAAAAAGAAAACATAGTCCGTTATATCCCGAGACTTGTTATTTGAACAATTTTTTTGGCTAAAAGTTGTTATCATTGCAAAACATTTCACAAGTTCACTGAGGATTTGAATTCATAGTCTATGAGTATGAGTGTAATGATTTCTGGAAATAATCATGTTTATTTTATTTGTATTAATGGTTGAGATCACACTGTGATTCATAGGCACATAGAGTTGATCACTGAAAATATTGGCCATCACCAAAGAGAAGGAACCAATTTTGAAAAGAAAAAAGCTTAACAAAAAATTATAATAAACGATCCATCCAAAACACATACAAGAAGTCTTAATTACTATGCTTGTTGAATTGGTAGAATGAAAGAAGCTGGAGGGCTTCTTTCTAATCCTAAGGCTTGTGGATTTTCTGCCTTTTTATTTATTTTCACATGCCTGTCATACCTTCCACGTCATAAAACAAAGACAAATAATCTTTTATGATAAAATCTGGACCCTTCAGCATGAGGAGACATCCGCATATCTTTAGAATTCAAGCATAGCAGTTGGTATCCTTTTGAAAAGATGACAACTTGAATTGAATTAGAATTATAGCAGGCTAGATGTTATATTTGAAAAGGTGACTGTTTTAACTAAAGCATAACATACGACATCTTTTTGAGAACATACGATGGCAATGTCTCACTGAACCAAAATTACTATTTTGAGAAGATAACAAATTGAACTGACAAAGATATTTCTTTTCAAGAAGATGGCGATGTGAACTGGAGCAGAACAAATGATATTTATGATGGTAGAAGGAAATGAATTTCCGAACTGCAATCTTTTTGAGAAGATGGCGATGTGAACTGAGACAGAACAAATGACATTCATGATGGTAGAGGGAAATAAACCTCCCAACCGCAATCTTTTTGAGAAGATGGCGATGTGAACTGAAGCAGAGTAGATGGCATTCATGATGGTAGAAGGAAAGGAATCTCCTAATTCCATCTCTTGTGAATCAAGAAATGCCAAGAATCCCCACTCCAAAAGGAAATCCATCCCGTATTCATTAATCATCGTGGACGGGACGTGAAAAATACATCATCGAATTTTGTCTTCTACAACAAAATCTTCAATATATTGTTCTTCCCACCAATTGATTTCATGTGTCATTTTTTCCAAAAACTACCCCTGACAATGGAAAAAAAACACGATCAAACTATGATTTTGTGATAGAACCCTCCAAAAAAAATTACAATAAACAATTCAAAATACCATTCACATACCTCAAAATTTCAAAAAATGAAATCTTCAATACCCAATGGATCTTCCCAACTTCTTTGAACAATTCAGTGGCATTCTCCTCAATCCAGCCCTTTTGATTATACAAATGCCACAGCAAAACTGAGAAAAAGTGGGATCAAATAAATGCTTAAATACTCTAAAAGAGCTAAGGATACCTTATCTGTAGATCTGTGAATGCCCTCTACAATCTTGACCAAATTAGGGCCATCCTCAACACAAGATATTGATATATCTCCTGCCATCTTAACCAAAGTGTCCTCTCTTATTTCTTCTCAGAGTTCAGATTTGAAGAAAACCCACTCAGATTCAGCAATTTATTCTTGCAGAGAGTGCTGTTTTTGCTTCCATCGTATCCTTTTGACTTACTAGACGATGATAACAATGAAGGTTTGACAGGTTTCTTATCAAAAAGCATAGGATTCCATTATGAGATAACACCTCCATTATGCTGTCACTTTCATAATTTACAATAATCAAAGAAGTGCAGGCCCTCTTGTCAGATCTCTCAGCTTTCACGTGAATCCAACGAACATATAGCCGTATAGAAACGGCATTTCTTAAAAGAAAATAGCATTTACCTACCTATATGAGAGAGCATCTTTCAAGTTGAATAAAAAAGGAGGTCCCACGTGATGTGTTTTGTTTTGAGGGATCTGATTATCTCTTTGATTTTATTCTTTTAATGAAATGATTTTCAGTTTAAAATTCAGTAGAGCCTTTAATAAAGTCATAAATAATTTTAGTTCTTAAAACATAACTTTATTAAAGTTAAAAATTCAATATGGAGAACCTATCTTGTCATTCTTAATTGTATTTAAAAAAAATATTTATATGAATAATAAAACATAAAATGATAGTAAAGATTTTATTTCACAATATTATAATAAAATTTGTATTAAAAAATATTAAAATAATATAAATTATTATTTTTTGTATGTAAATATATTTGTATTAATATTCATTTTTTTTTTTACATTCCACCATTATAGATACCATATGTCAAAAGACTGTGACAACGAGACATGCAATTCGAAACACCACCTAACCCTGACCCATGACACCGCCCACCCAACCCAAAAGACAAACCAAACCAACAGACCTAATCATGGGTGTTACTTTTTCTAATTTCGCCACCTCGGTTGTGGCACCACCCCAAAATCCACCAAAAACACCCATTCGATAACGCCACCATCACACCAACACCATATGTTGCCCATATTCGCGAATTGCACAACACCACAAGGAACCACCAACACTCGACAACGACTTAGCAAAAATGGTCGCACATTAAAAAATGCTCATCATTAACTAATTACTCTTCCAATTCCACTCCTTCTGCCACTAGGTACTCACGGAAGTGACACCGCCAATCCACCCTGCCCGCGGGTTTAAGGTACAGGTGATGCTTTAGAAAGATGAGGCTACACCTAGCCCAGTTCTTGTGCTCTTGCAAATCTTCCCCTTTGAGTTCCAGGAGAAAAGGATAACGTCTGATTGCGACACTAGGAATTAGTGCTCTATGCATGTCCCTTGACCAAGGGAGACCAACTCCCAATTCAACAATGATTATGACATCCTCCACCCCTCCTAGAAGGTTACTCATTACCAATTAATGCACCATCAGAAGCATCACGACCTTAGGAACCACCAAATCTAGTAAGGATGCCACAAAACGCGACACTATGTTAGCATTTGTTTGATATCACTCTGTCGTCGATATATACTCACTCCCCAACAACAATTGCACAACCTCCAAAACCAAGGAATCTCAGTCCTTGAAGTCTGACTTCAATCTACCATGAGAGATGTTGCCAAAAAGAGACCAAAGCTTACGAGAGGCACTGAGGCAAACCGACGTCTCGATGATTGAGAATGATCAAATTCAAAGTAAGGCTAAGACTATAAAGGCCATCATCACCCACAATACATGTGACATGATGTTGTCACTATAGCCTATCGTAGCCACTACCATTAAGTCTCATGTTGCCTCTGTCCTTTCCTTCTATACAAATTCCACTACACTACCATTTGCATTTAAAGCAATCTCACTCAGATCCATGCCACCCACTCGCGCTAGCCTGGGGAAATGTCCTGAGTTGCCTTCTCAATGACATGTTGACTCACCACCCTACCAGACTGCCATAGGGAGAAGCATATAGAGGATGTCGCTATGATGCATCAAATTTATTTGTCCTCCAATACCATATGCTCCTTCATTGGCTAGTTTGTCTGCTTCTAAGTTTGCCTCCCTATATGTTTGTTTCACTTCAAAGTAATTGAAACTTCTAAGGAACTCGAGAGCTTCTTTTAGTAGTGGTTGTAGTTTCCAATTCATTAGTTTCCTAGATTTCAGGGCTTGCACAATCACCATTGAGTTGTCTTCCACTACAATCTTTGCAAGCCCAAGCTCTTTGCAAAGATAAAGGCCACTCAACAAGCCATGGAGCTCCGCTACAGTGCTGGTGTCTTTAGGGAGCGGGGTAGAACGAATCGCAATGACTCCACCTTGCAAGTTCTTTATGATACAACCAACACCCAAGGCCCCAGGGTTTCCCCTAAAGGCCCTATCAAAGTTCATCTTTATCCATCCATCTTGAGGTGGGAGCCAAACCACATCCTTCTTGTTTTTCTTTATCTCACTCATCTTGAGGGAACCTGGTTGAGGTACCTTTAGACCATGCCACTCCTGCATCTAAGCATCCCACTCAGAGAAGTGGACTTTATCTAGATTCAAGAGCACCTGATGAAGGGTACTTCGCTTACAATCTAAAACTCACAAAAACCCGCCTTCTTTTGTTCTTCATTTCGACCTCCATATGATCATCCACTAGTCTTTCCATTGCAACCTCCACCTCTTTGCTTGCTTTTGAACCTTCTATTCAACTTTTCTTCTACCTTCAAAGCAAACTGATATGCATCTTCAATGGTAGATATTCTTACCAGACTCAACTCTTCTTGAATACTTGGCTTCAACCCATTTATATAACGGGCAACTTTCTCCTTGTTGGCCTTAGAATGGACTATTCTAAACAAGACATAATAAAATTATTTTGTATACTCCTTGACATATTTCCCCGCTTGTGTCAACCCTTGCATCCTCTTCAACAAATCTAGCTCATAGTCCACATGAAGGAACTGTCATTTTAATTTGTCCACCATCTGATCCTATCTGGTTATTTTCTCTTTTCCTCTTTGATTTCTTTCTAGTTGTACCTCTTTCCACCAAATACTCACATGACCCTTTAGCTTGGTCTTTGCAAATTTGACCCTCTCAGGATCTTCCACCTCCTCATATTCAAAGTAATCCTCCATATTGTTGATCCAATCAATCAACTCCTTTGGGTTAAGATTTCCAGAAAATGTAGAAACATCGATCTTTGGCCTTTTCCCAATCTTAGAGATGGCCTTAAATAATTTGACTTGCTTTGGATCTACTACATCTTGTTCTTCTTCGAACTGTTCCTCATTTTCAACTTCATCTTCACTTTCATCTCCTCTTCTTGGCTCAAACCCTTGATGCAACTCCTCTTGCATTACTTGAACCTGTCTCTTCAAGGCTCTAAAGCCCTCTTTTGGTACAGTAACATTTCTTCCACCACCATGGTTTCTTCGCGGAGGCATTCTGATCACTTTTCTCAAAAACCCACAACCACAAGTCCTGGTGCAAACTGCCTCACGTTCGACAATCTACTTACACACTTAGGAAAACACGCTCTGATACCACTGATGAAGAGTACTCCCCTTACAATCTAAAACTCACAAAAACAATAGATAATGGCACAAATAAAATGCAAGAAGGAAGAAAATATTTTCTATTTCACTGAAATGAAAAATGAAATTACAACATTATATTTGTCATCGCATGAACTTTCTAATTACATAAATTTGCAAATCTGCAAATCGAAGCCACCATCTACGTTGCTCTGGCCTCCCTTCTATATCCCCCTTTCACATCCTTTATTTGGAAGGTGTAACCACCCTAGAATCTTCTGGAAAGTGTAACTTCCTCAAGAAGATATTTTGAAATTTTATTAATTTTGGTAGCACAACTTCGCAAGGTTATATTTTTTGATTCAACCATCGGATCTTCTATTATAACAACTTTTCAAAAAGCTCTCGAGAGATGTTTCGCCACAAAGTAAGGCCTAAAGGCTAACTACTTTCGTTTTTTGCCAATTTTTAGGCCCATCCGGAGCCTCTAAGTTCCTCAAAATTGACTTCAAAGATTTTAAAAGGATTTTCAAAAATTGAAATTGTAATATCTCTCAAATGACAAATGGTATTGAAGTTATTTATTCACCATTGGCTTCAATCTACCATTATTGAGGTCTTTGTAAGATTTCATGTCCAACCGTGCATAAATGCAAACTTACTAAAATAGTAACCCTACCAAATTTAGCCCTTATTAAAAAGAAACAACATTTTTTGAGTGATGCAAGATTGCTCTTACACCCTAGATGCTCTTGCATCAGTGCCACCCTAGCATTGGTCACTTCAACAATTATTGCCTCCAAATGGTTGATGAATATGGGAAAGCTACATTCCTTGTCCACAAACAATCGCCTATTTCTTTCTTTCCACAGCTCCCAAATCACCAAAGAGGGGCATAGCCACCACATGACTCCAAAGAGAGAGCCCTTCTTGATGATTGGCCAAGAAGAGAATAGTGTCACGTGTCATTTGGCAGCACACCCGACCACCCCAGCTTTGCGCAGAACCACCTCCAACAAGCTTGTGTGAACGAACAATTGATCAATATGTGATTGGCATCTTCCTCGCACCTTCTACAAAGCACACGCCTTGAAGGACCCTTGAAGCCCATTTTACAAAATTTTCTCGTTGTAAGAATCTTGTTCTAAAGGGTCACCCAAGCAAAGGTTCCTGCTTTAGGCAGAAAAAACTTGTTTCAACACAAGTCAAGTGGAAGCATTGATTTCACCTCACATGTACACAAAGCCTCATGCCCTTCCTTTGCTTTATATTTCCCTGATGTTGATCTGACCCAAACCAACTTGTTCACCTTGAATCTTATATGCACCCTTCTCTTCCTCAATTATTCCACCATATTGTCTCTATCTACATAGAGGAGATGTACGCCCCCCAAATCCTTCCAAACCCACACCTAGCAACCATCCTCCCACTGTTCGATCAAATAATCCCAAACTTTGAACCCCTAGGCATGTTGTAGAGTGTTTTTTGTTTGCTCCATTTGAAGAAAACTATCTAGACTTGGGTGACCACCCCACGAGTCTTCCCAGAAACTAGTCGACCGACCATCAAAAATGTCCCATGTTACATGCTTCAAAATTAGTGGGTGACAAGCTTTCATAAAATCCCAGATTCAGGAGCCCTATGGCAAGAACTTAGCCAAAAGAATGCCATTTACATTCATGCCATTTAAGTATTTGCATTGGAGGATTCTCGCCATCTCACCTCATTGTTTGAGTACATAATCCAGACTAATTTTTCCCCAAGTGCTTGGTTATGCTTAAGAATGTTTCGGATCCCCACCCCACCATAAAATTTTGCTCTACACACTAAATCCCAAGTGATGAGGGGATACTTCTTTTGGTCTAAAACACCCTGCCAAAAGTACCTTTGCATGCTTCATTTAATGGTGGAGGTCATGCCTTTGGGAAGTTCCAAGCATGATAGCAAATAAATTGAAAGGGTATAGATCACCACCTTGAGCATCACTATCCTTGCGGCCCATGAGAGCCACTTCCCCCCCAAGATTCCAAGGGTCGGTCCCAAATTTTAGCACCCTAGTCACTTGCAATTCCAAATGAGGATTATTTAGAAAGAAGACCCGTGACTTCACTTCGCTCACCTGCTACCCAGACACTAGTTCATACTTCTTCAAAATTCTTTTGAAATCCGATGCCTCCTCCACCCTTGGGACCCCAAAGAGTAAGGTGTCATCAACGAACTGTTGATGTGACAAGAGGGGTAAGCCACTAGTAACCTGCAGACCCTCAATTCTACCGAAAGAGACCACATTAGTGATTGCTCTACCCAAGACATCAACCATTAAGATGTATAGAAAAGGGGATAGTGGGTTGCCTTGTCTTAGACCCCTAGATGACACAAATAAACCAACAGGCTCACCATTCACAAACATCAAGTAGTGTGGGCTTGCAATGCAATAAAAAATCCAATTGACCCAGAGCTGATCAAACCCGAAAGCCTCCAAGACTTTGCATAGGAATCTCTAGTCCACCATATCATAGACCTCCCTGATATCAAGTTTGATGAGCATGCCAAGTTTCCTATTATACTACGTTGAGTGTATTACCTCTTGTGTTATGATTACCTCTTCTTAAATTGACCTCCTAGGAACAAAGCTCATCTATTCCTCAACAATAAAAGAAGGCATGATGCCTTTCAACTGATTAGCTATGGTCTTAGTGAGGATCTTGTAAAGCGTATTACATCAGGCGGAATTCCTCTAGAGAGCTTGGATTTTCCTTCTTTTGGATAAGGGCTAAAAATGCATTGTTAACTTCTTTCAGTAGGCTACCAATGGCCCTAGCTTCCTCCAAAGCTTCCACTACCTCAACTCTAATAAAGCTCCAACACTTTTGATAAAATAGGGCAGGGAAGCCATCCGACCCAGGAGCCTTGTCTGAATGCAGCTAAAAGGTTGCTGATATGACTTCTTCCAATGTGAAGGGGCATAACAATAGCCTATTCTGCTCATTGCTCACTAGTTTGGGAATGTGACGCAAGAGGGAATTCTACGCCAAGATATTTAAACCTTCTAGGTTGAGAAAATTGGAAAAGTAGTCAACTGCCTCCTTTGAGATGGCCTCGGTACCTTCGATTGTCTTGCCATTGTTGCGTTTGAGATTGACTATTCTATTGTGCTCTCTTCTTGCTCTCGTGGAATTGTACAAGAATTTGGTGTTTTGATCCCCCTCCTTCACTCATAGTTCTCTGGAATTTTGACGCCAAAAGATTTCTTCCTTTGCCAATTGCTCTAATTTTTGTAAGAGTACTCTCTGATTTTCAAACAAAGTTTCAACCATCCCATTTCCTATGACTGACTCATTTACCTTTTCCAATTTTCTTTCTATATGAGCCCTTGCTTCAAATATGTTTCCAAATTTGTCCTTGTTCCATTCCTTGATCTGTTGTTTCAACAATTTCAACTTTTTCACAATGCATAAAAGCTTATTACCTTTTGGATTAGCAGTCCTCCACCATTCCTCCAGCTTGATGAGAAACCCAAGGTCTGTGAACCAAATTTTTTCAAATCTAAAAGGGCACCGTATAGAATTCTTGTCTCCCAGTATCTCCAATTTGATTGGTAATGATCAAAACCAGATTGAGGCATTACACTACAATCAAAGGTGAAGGGGAAACCAACCAATTCTCCACCAAAGAAAAATATGGCAAGTCTCTTTTCAATGTTACTAAAGCCCATCCCGTGGTTCATCCAGGTGAATGAGCCATCAAGCATTGGCATCTCCATCAGAGCATTCACACCTATGAACTGAACTCCTCAAAATCCAGTTGGGACTGAGATCTCATTTGCAAACCCCCCTTTTTATCACTACTTTGCAAAAGCACATTAAAATCTCCCCCAAGGATGAAAAAAGCCTCCTAATACATCCGAATGAAATCACCAATTTCAGACCACACCTCCTTCTTCCTTTGGCTTGAAGTGGGGCCATAAACATTGATCAACATGAAGGAAAAATTGGTCTTGTAACTCCAGACCTTGCAGGCCAACCAAAACTGATTTGCCGCCACCTCCTCAATACACACAACTTGTGACTTCTACATTGTGATTAATCCACTGGAAGCCCCCAAAGCTTCCACATACGACACTCTCCATGCCTTGCATTTTATCTTGAAATTCTCCATCTCTAGCTTCCCTGATTTTGATTGATGTAAAAAAATTAAGTTTGTTGTTGAGTTTACTATGAAGTGCTTGAACATACACTACTTGTTAGGGGCGTTTAAGCCCCTAACATTCCAAATTATGAGCCTCATTTTCCCTTGGGAAGGGTAACACCCTTCCTTGACCTAAGAAGCATTGTGATTTTATGTTGTCCTACAACCTCACCATCAATCAATCTCTTCTCCTTATTTGTCTTCCTATCCACCTTTCTCTTCTCCCTGCAGTCTGGTTACTCTTCCCAGCCATGGTTTTCTTTACCCCAAGCTTCCTTTTCGGGGTTTGCAAGCATTCCATTTCCCCAATATCCTTACCTTCACCTGAAACTTCAATTACCTCTTTCAAATCCTCTTAGTTGTAAATGATTCACACATTCTCCTCTTGGTTTTCCACCAACTCTGGCTTCATAAAGTCCCAGTTCATGTCCAATGCTAGTATAATCTATAGATTGTTGATCTCACAACCAATTTCCTCTGCTTCAACAAATTTTGTATTCAACACTTGTTCCTCAAAGGTTTTTGCATCCTCCTTCCCCAAGATTTAAAGTTCATTTCCCACTTCTAAAATTTTCTCCCAATCCCCAAAATAGTTCCAATACATTAAATCTAGCTTCTGATAATCAATAGGCTACTTACAAATGGTTTCCTTAGCTTTTATATATATTTCTTTAAGAAAAACCCAAAGAAAATTCAAAATCTCCCAAAATGCATGCATAAGTATAGTGAGAGCACCTAAGTGTGTAGGAGAAATGGAGAAAATTTACCTAAAGAGTTGCTACAATTTTTGGATCCAAAATAATTACGTAAATCTAAATTTAAACTAATTTTAAACCCTTTTCAGATGTTAAGTATTTGGGACAAATAGTATCAAATTTTAATATTTAACTTAGATCTTGTCAAACTCAAATGTAATCATTATATACATCACATTATTAGCATTGTTTTATAAACAATAACCCAATAAATAACATATGTAACTCTTAATCCTATCCATATTACAATAGAATCTAAAAATACATGCAAAATAGACTATAAATTTATCAAATCATATATAACAATAAAATACCATGAGCATAACCACAACAACAAAAAATAACACTAATACAATGTGGTTTAATCCACAAACAATGAAGCTCTGATGCGACCTCTAAGAGAGACCATATTTTAGCCAAAGGGGTGGTCCTTTGATCTTTGAAATCGAAGGGGTTCCATCTATTGATATCTAATAGATCTACATGTTTCTATCCTCAGGTCCACATGCTTGAACATAAGTGTTCAAAATAAATTCTAAAATGAATTTGGTTAAGTGTAGATGATGCTCCTAAATGGACATGTTCACCCCTTTATATTTGACACAACAATAATGGGTTGGCCATAACGTAAATCTATAACTCCGAGTTTGAACAATGATTATTGGTGAGAAAATTCCCCTTTTAAAAGTTATGGCACCAAAATTGACCATTAATTACAATACAACATGTAGTAGCGCATTATGGAGAGAATGGAAACAAAGGAGGGAATATCATGAACTGTGGGTCAAAGATACCACGAGACTCATACTATAGGTTGGAGCATTGGGGATTGAGCAATGAGCATGTTGGTAAAGATAGATTTTAAAGTTTGATGGGGACTAAGGAAGTGTTGTATTTAGATAGGAATGCATGCCTAAATGGGGAAATCTAAGACTTTGACAATTGACAACCACTTAGAAGAATAACCATGCCTTTAAACTCATATAATTTGGAGGCCTTATACAAACACTAAGGGAAATAAGAGGAATAACACACACAAAATGGGACCAAGAGAGATGCAAAAAATAGGAAATGGGCAATTTGGCCCATAACATAGATTATTACAAAAAGGAGAGGGAACAAGTATGTTCTACTCAAAACCTATTAACCTCAAGAAATAAAAATTCAAATTCTCTAGAACTCTTTCTTTATCCCAAACAACGCCCTCTACAAGCAGGTTATTTCCATGAACTAGTTAGTTGATTTATGATGACACCATGTCCCAAAATTTGTATCCTTGTGATGATGAGGACATGCATTGCCCTCATAAGGTACACTTCACAATCTGTGATACCACAATGTTCTCCCAAGTGCATGCATCTATCCCATGTTAATTTATGTTTTAATGTGTGTTATCTCAAGTATCCTTCAACTCACTTATTCACTATTTTTATTGGGCCAGTTGTTTGTAATGGATAACTTGTGCTAGAAGTGACCTCTAGACCTATTAGATGAAATAATGTCTACCAACAATTGTTGGAAAGTTTGTTACCTCGATTATTGATAATGTTTTAGACAACCCATGTAATATAATCATCTCTTGAAAATTAAGTCCACAACATGATGCACATTGAATCCACAATAAGTGGTTGCTAGTGAATATATTTGTCTTAATAAAAATATATTGATTACTAACTCTATAACTCGTTAAATAAAGACAAAGTTCCTAACAGTTAGAGAGATCACCATTTCATTGGTGATCTTCCTCTGAATTTTGGTGAGGTACAACTGGACCTTAAATGGTTTAACTAACCTTTTATGGGTACTATTTTAACCAAAAAGTAGGAAAGGAAAACTAACACTAATTCATATCTATAATACTAGTGCGATAAAACTTAGAATGAATGATATCAACATCCTAACACAAAGATCAATATTTAAATAGCAGATAGAATAATATTTCAATCAAAACTTCTTTTAATCCGGAAGAATATGAACATAACACAAAGAAGCTTTAGATTCACAAAGTAAAAAACTAGATATCTATTCAAGTTCACAAACTTATATCTATATACCCATATTACATTCAAACTTCAATGCTCATATAGGTAGTGAGTAAATTCAGAACCAAAAAAAGTCCAAAATGATCCTCCTTTTTTTCCTATTACATCATAGCGTAGTTTAGAAAACCAATGTTTGGACCCTCTAAAAGTACTCTAAATACATGTTTATAGATATACATTCTTGGATCTTTTCAATTATTGTAACCACCATATTTGTAGGTGGGAGTTTAACAAATCATTACTCAATTCTTACATGGTTGAACCTAATGAGTATTTATGGCCATTTTTATAAATGTCATAATTGCATCACGGTCATTGATTTGATTTTGATGAGTGAGTACATCACCATTTCTTGTATATATGCCTTGTGGATTCCTGTACATGTGGGATATCTCCAATCTTCAAGTTTTGAATTTAAATACATATTCCTTGTGATCATGTTTGTAGAAATTGGTTTACTTAAGCGATTTTATCCCCAAACTAAGGCTCATTCAATTAGAAAGATAACAAATTCCATCACATCATATGCTCAATTTATTTAATTCCAGGTAAATTGTAGTGTCCTTACATCACTAGTTGCTATTGAAGAGACTCTCCCATAATTTACCTCACAGACATGCCAACTATCCTTTTTCCTCTATAAATTGGAGTAATTTCCTTCATTTTCACATACAAAATTTATCATTTTAGGATGTCGAACACTTCTAGTGATGCCACTTCGAAGAACAATTTTTTGAAAATTGAGAGTATAGAATGCAGTTCACTTAGGTGATTGGTAGCAGATCAAAACAAGATGTTTCTCATCAAAAGTGATGTAGGAGTCATCGGGAAAATCATCAAGAGGCTCTTCCTCTCCCAAGTGCATGTTCACAACTTTTTTCTTCTGAAATGATTCTTGTACAACATCACCACACCTTCAACAAGATGGAATGGGGTATTAGAGTTTTAGAGCACTTGATAAGGTCAGTGTACCTAGCCAGAGTGGAGGCAGTTTTGGGGAACCTCAATGAATACCCATGAGTAGGTTTGGTGGGAGACACCATATGTATCACCATGGATCTCTAGCATGAGCATGCCAAGCAAGCTATCACCCTCCTTCACACTAGACTTGAAAGGAATGAGATGGGGATGTTTTCCCATTTCATTGAGTCAAATGAAAACCTATTTTCATCAATGCAAATAGAAAGGTTGTAGGAGGTGGTTGAGGGAATTTGTATTCTGATGTTCACTCTTTGTGTCTGAAAAAATGTGTACTAAAAACTCCCCTTTTTTATTTAATACGATATATATAAATGTATAAAAAATTTTACATTTAATTCTCCTATGTAATATGGAAAAATTGGTATTCGCTATTTTTGTTTAATGTGTTTTATTTTTCCTGCAATACATCTTTTTCATCTCTGCAGATGTAATGAATTTCAATGGCCTCTAGTTCTATTTAAAATTCCTCCTATGGTGTAGCATACTTTCTATTTCTATTCAATTTTCATGTATGGATTTCTCTTTGGCACCGCCATTCTTTGTTTAATAACACTTTGAAAGATAATGGTCTAAGAATAATGTAAATGAAACAATATTGGATCCGAACAAGGTTTTGAAAACTTTCTTACTTACAACTTCATAATCTTCTTTTGAGACATATGCTTGAAATACTTAGGCGTTATCTAAAATAGGCCTTTCATAGAAAATCTTCACCGTCGAGAATAAAATAGGTTTTTGAAACCCTGTCGAGAATCGACAAAGGTTTTGAAACCTTGTAAAAGTTCCGAAGTAGTGTTGGCTCCATTTCTCAGTTAAATTTTTCTCTATTTGATCACCATTCGGTAAGGTTGTGAAAACCTTGTCGAGCTCCGGTGCTACTCTCATAACTTGGTTGAAATGGTGAACTTGAAACTTTCCTACAAAATTTTGGGCCAAAGAGTGGTTGTGACAACCTTGTTGGGACTCACGAGGTTTCAAAAACTATAAGAAGGACCAACAAATTTCTAACTAAGGAAAAAATTTCATGATGAAACATAGTATTAGGGAATGACATAAACCACAGTAACAATGGTAAAAAGGTATACACATTTATTTATCTTATCTATACCAACACAAATTTAATATTTACCATACACTTTGGAAAATATCTAAATGGAATCCCTAAATACACATTTCAAATCTCGATGAGGAATACATAGAGGGTATAGTGGACTTACTAAAATTCATGTTCTCTTTTCTGTAGGTAGGTGATATCCTTGCTAATCTACATGACAAGACCTTCCTTAAAGAACTTCCATGTGAATCTCTCTCTCTTTTTTCTACAATTCGTGCAAGATCTAGTATGTCATAGCATAGGTGTGTTATGTATTATTTATGAGATCTTTTGCTTCATCTTAGACTCACATACTAGAAGGATTCTATTATCATAGAAAATGAAACCACCTATTGGCACATTTTTTCATCATGCACATTTCCTTCCAAGTGGTTAGTAGCCAATATATCCCATTCCACTCTTAGGAATTGGAAATTCCCTATCCTTAGTCCTTGTGATGTAGTCAACTTCTGTTGTGTTACTTTGATGTTGACACAGACTAAGATACTTGACCTAAAAGAAATCCCTCTATTCACCTCAAATATGATCTTATTAGAAATACAAAGGAAACTAGAAAGAGATTGGAAATTACTATTTTTTCTTGCTTAAACTCTTCTTCATGTTAACCCAGATTTGGGCCATTATCATCAAGTTGTTGCATTTGTTGGCATTTAATTCCTTAACCAAATTTATAGGGTAATTTGAGCTCTAAACTTGTAACTTTTGATATTTTTGGAAACTATTCTAAATCAAATTCCTCTTAGAGCCTATCAAGCTCTTCAACCACCTATTCAATTTCCTTAGCCCTTGCTTCATTTTGTTGTTTCTTGGAATTTTTTTCTCTCAATTTTTTCTTCTAGCTCTAGGAGTGCTCTTCAATTATCTTATAAGGTGTCTTTGGTTGCTTCAAACTCAAAGGTAAGTTCATCAACCCTTTCCCCCTTTTTCTTTGACACATTTAAGGCCATCTCTAAATTTTTGATGATTATATCCTATTCTTTAATTAGCTACAAATATTTTGATTTTATTCATTCCAAGGTAGTCTTCATTACATGTACATCTAGAAGAGTGACTATTTTTTATACCACACATCATTTACTTCATTTTTCATCTAGGTCTTTCAACAATTTAGAATTAAATCTTCAATGAGCATTTTGATTTTATCCATCTTAGTTAGAACTTGCACCTATTTCTCTTCTATTACCATTAGTCACTCTTTTCATTCAAGTAGCTTTATATACCTCTATGCAAAATTGGAAAGATGGAATTTCTTATCTTTCTCTTGGCTACAAACTCTAACATCTCCCCATAAGAAGGTTTTGAAAGTACTTTCTGAACCACCAAAAATGAAGGAGGGGAAAGATGTATTCTTACACTTCTAGGGTTTTGCACCTAAGAGGAAAGAGGTCTTTCTTTCACACCTTTTCACTTTAGAGTTCATTCAAAGGGGGGAGTTAGGGGCTTAATGTGATGTGTGTGGAGCTACCTAAATGTAGAAAACTAAAAATGCAATGATTTAATGAGTGCTAAACTATAGAAATGTAAAGTGCTGGAAAACACAATGTTGTATGCAAGCATATACAAAATGACCTAATAATGTACACCAAACTATACAAAAATGAATGAGATAGGATGTGTGCACCTATAATTTGAAGGAGGATCTATTGGAGGTTTGGAATGTTGATGAAAATGCTGCAGAAGCCAAAAGGGACACTTGTGCCAATCTGGGCGACCTAGTTCTAGATTTGAGAAAACTGTTTTGGAGCCCGTTTCTGTCAAATGGGTGTTTGGAAATGTGAAAATCATAGAAATGCCTATCCAGTGGGACTAGGTCGCCATTGTTGGTGACTTATCCCTCTTCAGGATTTCTAGAATTTCTGAAGGGGAAACGAAAGCCCCCGATTTGCACCTTGGTTCTTCATAGTTGTCCGCTTCTGAAACTCTGATATTTGGGCCTGAAAGTGAATTTTGGTGGATTTTTGGAATTTTCAAGCAAGGAATGGTCTTCAAAAAGTCTTCAAAGTCTTCAATGATCTCCAATGTACCTAAATCTACAGACACACAAGGAGAGAAAGAGAAAATGTTGATTGTTAGGGATTAGGGGTTTGCCTTGGTCAAACCTCTTTTAGGTAACTAAACCAAAATTAATAGAAATGTAAAGGATGGATATGAAACAATGGAATAATGGAGTAAGTTACCTTCCCATGATGAGAGATCTTGTGTTGTTGCAACAATTAACCCTTGAATGCTTCATAAAAGATTTCTTGTTGACTTGGAATACTCAAACCCTAGCTTGCTTGAGAAGGAGTGGATGAAGAGTGAAGAGTTGTGAATAATGAGTGTCACTTATGATAAATTAGGGTTTTTAGGCTTATTTATACAAGTTATGCCCTAGTTTTCTTGAAATAACACCATACAGGCCAACCTTAGGGTTTTAGAGATAAAATCACGAAAGAATATTAAGTTAAATTCAATTTTTATGCCACATGGGACTAGGTCGCCCAAGGTGGCAACCTAGACCACCTAGGAAATTTTCATTGTTTGTCAGGGATTAAAGTATTATTATTATTGCTTGTTGGGATTGTCTCATGAAAACACACTAAGATAGGACTTATATGTGTATTAAGGGGTCATTATAGCTTAAGAAAGGGTTGATTAAGTGATGAAAAGCCTAGGAAAGTGTTAAAATGTTTTACAACACCTTACAACACTTTGGCACAAAGCTTAGAAAGGGGTAAAAGAGGTTGAAAAAGGTCCAAAATCCATAGGCAAGGGTCCAAATGAGCGAAAAGTGCCAAAGGCTACACTTTTTGGTGACAAATTTAGCCCCCACTTTAGTGAGAGTATGAACTTGCTTCAAACTCACACGAAATTAGCCCAATAGAGATGGCGAAGAATGACAAAGAAGAAGAATGAGAAATGTGAAGGAGGTGGTCAAGCCCCCAAGGATTTGAGACTCTAAGTCAACTCGAAATCAACTCAAGAAGACACATTCAAGGGTGAATGCATTACAACAAAATGAGATGCATGATCATACAATGACAAGAACTAAAGTGAAGAGAAGGGAAAGGGTGAAAAAGATGCGCTCACTTTGGGGCCACAAAACATTAGGTCATCTGCAGGGTGAGTTGTACCAAAAGGTGAGAAACATACACGTGATTGGTATGTACTCACAGAGGTGGCTATGGGGAAAGTCGTGTCACTTGTTGGGCTTCCCGCTTAACCATACCAAAGTTATATCTCCTAATAAATTTGATAAGGTGCCACAAAAGAAAATGATGTTTGAAAATGATTTTGTTCAAAGGGATTTTTCTTTTGTTCATGCAAGGTCTCAACCTAGGGAACATTATGCATAATGTTGCCAAGAGAGGAAAAGTGCAAATATACTCATCTTGTATCCAAGAGAGGCAAGGATCATCTTGTATGCAAAAGAGGAAAAATGCAAATGTCTCGTCTTGAGAAACATTGTATGTAATGTTTCCAAGAGAGGGAATCGAAGAAAAAGAAGATGGTACAATGAAAATGTGAGTGGTGATGTATGCCCCCACTTTAAAGGAATTTCTACACACCGTTCTATGAGCAATTTTTTTAAAGTAGAAGAGGATGACATGGGAGATTGTTCAAAAAGCCCTATGCTGAGTCATATGTTTCCGAAAAGCTGCATCATGAGAAGGAGTGTATGTCACATGCGAGTCAACTTAAGACATGTCATCCACATCCCAAGCTTTCTCTTATATGTTCATGAAAATTTAATGATAAGCCAAAAGAGACAACAACAAGTGACATACGAGGGAAGAGGCTAACTAACCCCTTTCCCCCACTTAGTGCAGGACAAGAGTGAGCCGAAAGGGTTGAGGAAATGCAAGGTTGAGTGAAAATTATTATTAATCAAGGGAGTGAGGTGCCCCCAAATAAGGAAGAACACCAAAATCCTTAAGATGTTGAATTCCATGACTCAAGGCCTTACACTCATTAGTGGAGTGGTTGTGAACTCGGTGGTAAGCACACAAGGAATGTTTGTTGGAATATTTCTTGCAGGTTCTAGGAGGAAGGGAGATCAAGTTATCTTGGAGGAGTCTCAACAAGACACCCTCTTGATTGAGGGTAGAAGGTGATCCTTTGGTGTGCAACAAAGAAAGGTCATTCTTAGTAGAAGATGTCATACCTACACAAGGTGCTATAGATTGTGAGATTTTGTATACTCCTTTAGAGGAGTGTGTAAAATCTAAATCAATAGTGGGTTGCGAGATGAAATTTGATTTAAGCAAAGAGTCCTTTGTCGGTTTCAAAGGATTAATTTCAAAGGTTGGGGTAGAGGGGTGATTTGGGATAGTGTTGATGGGAGGTGAAGGCTTGGTGGCTTTGATTAGAGGACAATAACCAAGACCATGATGTGATGTTCACTTGATAGGCTCTATAGGGGTGCAGATACCTTGTTCTTTAGCACCACAACCTTTCCCACTATAACCAAGTTGTTTCATGAGATCATAACCTTTTCCATAAATCCTTTTCAGCTTTTTTGGATCGGGTGATTGTTCATTGTTTGCTTCTTGGTCTAAAGTAGTTGAGGTGGATGCTTGCAAGGAATCAATCGAGTCTTGTGTTGACAAGACTACATTTCCCTTTTCAGAGTATTTGTTGATGATCTTGGATTATCCTAATAAAGGAGGGGTGAAGTATAAGGAACCCCAATCATCATCTGAGAGCTTGGTGATTGGTGTAAGATGTTGTTCTTTAGATGGGTGTTGGGCGGTTTCCACTTGGGTGGTTGGTGTTAAGGTGTTGAAATATTTCTCTTTGGATATTTTAATGTTTAAGCAACTATTAGGCTCGGGATCAGCTTCAAGTGTGCACACTTTGTTGTTATAGATGTAATTCATCTTACGATAAAGAGTGGAAGGCACTCCATTCATTGCATGAATCCATGACCTGGCTAAGAGAAGATTGTATGAAAGATCATGAGGATTAACATGGATTTTAGTTTCCAATGTGGCCATTCCAACTGTAAGAGGTATAATGACCACATCGAGCAGTTTCTTAGTGACGTTGTCAAATCCTCGAATAGAGAGAGAATTATGTTTTATGTGGGATCTATCAATGCCAAGCCTACCCAAAAGGTGCACACTACACACATTAAGAGCAAAGCCGATATCTACAAGAGTTATCTTAATCCCTTTTGTTTTGTATTGAGATATTATTACGAAAGCCTCATTTTGTTTATGTACATCCAAAGGAGGGAGCTCACTTTGGTGAAAAACAATATTAGTATTGATTCCATGAATAATAGTTGCTATGTCATTTGATGGCACATTAGAAGGGATAGGAAATTTTTGTAAGGCTACTTGCATCATGTTGTGATAGTGAGGGGAGACTTGAATAAGATCCCATAAGGATATTTTAGTGGGAGTATTCCTTAGTTGGTCAACGAGGTCATACTTCCTAAGAAGGGGATGTAGGCAAGGGGCAACATGTAAGATAAGATTAGGTAAAGGTAAAGGAGTGGAGGGTGATGGTTGCGATCACAAATTGTTGCAAGTGTAATGTGTATGAGAAATAGTATCTTGACTCGGTTGCTACAACACATGATGCTGAGCTGGGTAGAGGGTGAATTCATGTTTAGGTTTGGTTGAAGGAGGGTAAAGGATGAGTTGAGGTTGAATAATATTAACATCTCTTAGGGAAGGAGAGTCTAAGATAGGCTCTAAATCTTCTTGTAAAGGTATAATATTATTAAGGAAATGATAAATGATGAGATTATGAGGTGAGGAAGGATTAGGATAGGGTTCTATTTGATCATCAAAAGTTGCATTCTCTTGTTCCATACTATCGACCCTAGTAGAAGAGCTTGGAAAAGGTTCATCACATGCTTCACTACAAGAAGAGGAGGCATCAAGAGAAGGATCACTATGAGTTTCAAATGGATATGGAGGGTCGAGAGTCGCATGAATCTTAGGAGAAGAATCTTCTAGCACCAACATGTCCTCTTTGCATCGAGGAGGGACATTAGAAGAAGGGCAAGGTTGATCATCATAGTTAGGGAGACTAGGTAAGGTGATGTTTAGAAATGTGTTTATAATATCATGTTCTTGTGTTAAAATATCTTCCCAAAGGGGATGAGGAGAAGAACAAGAAAGATCGTTATGATGCTCAATGATTGTACCTTCTGTTAACAAGATAACTTCGTCACTAGAAGGAGAGGTATCAAGAGAGGAAAAATTATGATCACCATGATTGTCTATGTTTGTATTTTCTTCTAACACATCATCCTCACAAATAGGAGAGATAGAAGGTAGTGTATGTTCAAGACAATTATAAATGTTTTCATTCGCTAGACTCTCATAACTAGGGAATGCATTGAATGAATGATTAACATGTTTATTTACGAACTTTTTCTGTGCAATTTTAGAAAGAATTGAAACAAACATGTTTGAAGAATTAACAATGCAATATAAAGAAAAGAGGAAATACAATTTTCAGATTACTAAGAAGGTAATTTGTTGATTACACTATCAATGATTTGAAAATAAAATTGTGTAAATGCAAAATTGAAAATGTAAAATGCATGAAATGAGATAATTTAATCTAATTATAATGAAATGCATGTAACAAAAACACAACCAATTGATATAGATAGATAATGGCACAAAACAAAAGCATAAAAATAGAGTTTTTAGCTCTGTAAAGGGCAGTTTCAGAAGCCTGAAGGGACTAGGTCGCCCAGAGTGGTGACTTAGTTCTCCTGGTGATTTTTGTTTGAGATTTTTCAAATGTTTTAGATTGATATAGGTGGTTTCTGTATGGGGTGATGCATATCTAACATGAAAATGCAAAATTTTTATGGGTTTGAATGATTTAATATGCAAAAATGCAATCTAAATGCACTTTCACTAATGCAAATTTTGAAACCCTAGGATGCAAATTAAACCA
Source organism: Sequoiadendron giganteum (assembly GCA_007115665.2). Taxonomy (NCBI): domain Eukaryota; kingdom Viridiplantae; phylum Streptophyta; class Pinopsida; order Cupressales; family Cupressaceae; genus Sequoiadendron; species Sequoiadendron giganteum. Next base: position 531,695,902 of record CM021105.1, read on the forward strand.
TGCACAATGTAATACAATGCAAAACTAGGATTCTAAAGAATTCCAAATCAGAAGAAAGGGTAAGAGAGTTAGGCTCACCAAAATGAACCACCAAAACTGGAGGGGAAAGATGTACTCTTACACTTCTAGGGTTTTGCACCTAAGAGGAAAGAGGTATTTCTTTCACACCTTTTCACTTTAGATTTCATTCAAAGGGGGGAGTTAGGGGCTTAATGTGATGTGTGTGGAGTGCCCTAAATGTAGAAAACTGAAAATGCAATGATTTAGTGAGTGCTAAACTATAGAAATGTAAAGTGCTGGAAAACACAATGTTGTATGCAAGCATATCCAAAATGACCTAATAATGTACACCAAACTATATAGAAATAAATGAGATAGGATGTGTGCACTTGGAATTTGAAGCAGGATTTGTTGGAGGTCTGGAATGCTGATGAAAATGCCGCATAAGCCGAAAGGGACACTTGTACCAATCTAGGTGACCTAGTCCCAAATTTGAGAAAACTGGTTTGGAGCCTGTTTATGCCAAATGGGTGTCTAGAAATGTGAAAATCATAGAAATTCTTATCCAATGGGACTAGGTCGCCATTTTTGGTGACTTAGTCCTCTTCAGGATTTCTAGAATTTCTGAAGGGGAAATGGAAGCCCCCGATTTGCACCTTGGTTCTTCACAGTTGTCCGATTCCGAAACTCTGATATTCAAGCCTGAAAGTGACTTTTGGTGGATGTTTGGACTTTGTAAGAAAGGAATGGTCTTCAAAAAGTCTTCAAAGTCTTCAATGATCTCCAATGTACCTAAATCCACAAACGCACACAGAGAGAAAGATAAAATGTTGATTGTTAGGGATTAGGGGTTTTCCTTGGTCAAACCTCTTTTGGGTAACTAAACCAAAATGAATAGAAATGTAAAGCATGAATATGAAACAATGGAATAATGGAGTAAGTTACCTTGCCATGATGAGAGATCTTGTGTTGTTGCAACAATCAACCCTTGAATGCTTTAGAAAAGATGTCTTGTTGAATTGGAATACTCAAACCCTAGCTTGCTTGAGGAGTGGATGATGAGTGAAGATTTGTGAATAATGAGTGTGACTTATGAGAAATTAGGATTTTTAGTTTTATTTATACAAGTTACGCCCTAATTTTCTTGAAATAACACCATATAGGCCGAACTTAGGGTTTTAGAGACAAAATCCCGAATGAATATTAAGTTAAATTCAATTTTTATGCCACATGGGACTAGGTCGCCCAAGGTGGTGACCTAGTCCACCTGGGAAATTTTCATTGTTTGTCGGGGATTAAAGTATTATTATTATTGCTTGTCAAGATTGTCTCATGAAAACACACTAAGATAGAACTTATATGTGTATTAAGGGGTCATTATAGCTTAAGAAAGGGTTGATTAAGTGATGAAAAGCCTAGGAAAGTGTGAAAATGTTTTACAACACCTTACAACACTTTGGCACAAGGATTAGAAAGGGGTAAAAAGAGGTTGAAAAAGGTCCAAAATCCATAGGCAAGGGTCCAAATGAGTGAAAAGTGTCAAAGGCTACACTTTTTGGCAACACACTTTCATAAATATGATGAATATTACTTGTAGAGGTCACATGGCTAACTAAAGTACTTTTGCCTCTGTGAAAAAGGTATGCATACCTGAACCAATGAGATTCTAATGCGATTGATATATCATATAATTCACTTGAGTTATCCATACTAGTAAGGTTTTGGATCATCAAATTTTAATTTTTATCTATGGAAAATTACACCACTGATTACCAAACATCAAGTTTTTGGCTATCAACTAACTCCAAAGCATGTTAGAATTTTCTATTTGATAATTATCCTGGGAAAATATTGTTGAATGTTATACTATGTTGATTTGAAGACATTTGAGTTCTAAAATAAAAACTACGGTTCTTACCATATAATGATTTAGTATATAGGTCCCCCACCATTTTTCTTCTTTCTATCCATAAAATATTTCTTTCAAACTTAGAATTAAGCTCCCTAATTTGATGAATTTTTTGAGACTCACCAATGGTAATAATGACTTTCTTGCTTTTTTGGCCATGTGGAATGATGAGTTTATTAGTAGCCATGAAAATGAACTCATCAAAATCTTCAACTTGTGTGTAATTCACAATACCTTTGGTTTGGATTCCTTTGTGTATGACACCTAGACCCCATATTATTGTGCTTGAGAAAACCTAAAGCTAAGAGAAAGGATTTCATTTCCATTTTTCACCCTTTATATTTAATCATTATTAGAATGCTTCTCATAATTAAAATAATTTTGAGATGCTATAATATAAATATATTGTAATATTTTTTTGTCACAACTATCATTTCAATAAAGAAGATCATCAATTTTTTTATCTTCAACACACATTATTAATTTCTTATTAACTTTGTTAGAAAGAACATGGTAGAAATCATTGGGACATGATGTTTATGTTTATCAACCAATGTGGATTTATTGCTTATTTTCACATTATTGTAACCTTGAATTTTCTTCTTCAAGAAATACGAGCTTAGGTATAGCCATATAACCAATTTAGGTTCCATCCTTTGCCTATCTAACTTTTTATGAAATTTATTTGACCCCTCTTCTTCATGCTCAACCATCATAAAATTTGATTCATATAAAGAATTTCTATATTATTTATAAAGGATAGTGTCCCTTACCATTTCTACTTCTTGGACAACAATAGTTACATCCTAGGGGATTTATGTATTCCTCTCTGACAATGCTAATTCTAATTTCACTCAACTCACAATTCTTCTTTCCATACTCCATTATATATTTCTTCTCCCTTCCTTGTAGCTTTGGCTTGGTTGTACTCATCACTTTTTTAGCTCCATGATCTATCTTTCTAGTTCCATGATTTGTCTTTTGGTTCTTCAAAAAATACTTGAACTTATGTAACCACCTTAAGTTCATCCAAGATTAAATTTTTATCCAACACTACCTCAATTAAGTGCACTTATTCCTTGCCAAGGCATCCATCACCCAAACTCCATGGTTCCCTCCAAGAATAATAGTCTTTTTCTTCTAAGATAATTTATAGTGTCATAACTTATCTTATTTGTAACAATTTGTGGAATGGTCCTCTGAGGGGATGTATGATACCCCTTCTTATACAAGTATTCCTTTGAGTTTATCTTGCATGACATCTTTAAAAATGATGAATATTTTGGTGCTAGTTATGGCTCTATCCCTAAATGCTTTTCCTTTTATAAGAACTTTTTTCTTTCCCATGTTTAGTGATATCTTACCCAAAAAATTTTGTTAGTCCCAAATTAGCTCGGTAATTACAAATTTTGAAAAGCTCCTCTTTCTATGATGTCTTAGTTGGAATGAGTTTTTTTCTTGTCATTTTGTGGTTGTAGATCCTATTTCTTTTGTCCCATTGTAACTTTGAATCTCTCTATTTTCATGAATTAAAAGAAAGGTATTGCTAAATTTATATATTTGTTGGAATTATTTTATGTTATGTATAACCAACAATGATATCTTCATTTACTGAAGTTTGAATCTCTACCACAAGAACATATTTTTGGTAATTATAGGAAGGTGGGTTAGAGATGTCTTATCAAAAAGTTCGCCCATTGTTATTTTCTTATTGTTTGCATCTCCTAAGTTAATGTTACTATTGGTTCCTAAGGAGCTCATTCTACCATAGGAATCCTATGATTCACAAGCTGACATGAAAACTATCTTTGATACCATTTTAATGTCTCAATCCAAAATAATTATGCAATTTGATGTAAGATAATTTTAAACATTTTCAAATGTTAATTATTTGGGATAAATAATGTTGGATTTTAGCATTTATATTTTTATGATAATTAGTTTTAATGTATGTGGTTGAACATCTAAATGCATTCAATATGGTAGTCACCTAGTTGCACTCCATAGTAGTGAACATGGAGGAGGATCAATGCATGAATTTTTTATCTTCTTTTATATATTCATGGGACCACCTTGTTATGGTTACTAGGAGCACTACCACCAAGTTCAAGATGGATGAAGTGGTTTCATTTTTATTTTAAAATAAATGAGAGGAAAGACTTCTAAGTTAGATAAGGAGGTGCTCGTGGTTCGTAGAAAATCCAAGAAAAAATAAAGAAGAAGGACAAAAAACAATATAAATCTATAATTAAATCTCATTATAGATCCAAATATCTTGGTAAGTTCAAGGTGAAATGTTGGAACTATGGTAAATTTGGACATAAAGTAAAAGTTTGTAAGGAGGAGAAGAAGAATAAAAAGATAAATTTTGATGATGATTTTGGTAGATCCTTTCATGATGAAGGTGATGCTCTTATTATTACCTTGGCTACTCATGCATCATAAGGTGTGTAATTGATAGAATTTGGAACCTCTTTCCACATTACCTAACATTGAGGTAATATGAAGAATATGATGGTGGGAACTAGGAGATGATTCTCATTTAAATATTGTTGGCCATGGTAGATTCCTAAATCAATTCCTTGATGGATGAGTGAATGGGATCAATGTTTTTATGCATATCCTTGTTTTGTATTGGAACCTAATTTTTATAAGTAAATTGAATGATGTAGGTGTGCATGTTGTTTTCTCGAGTCGAGGGTGTAAGATGGATAAAGGATCTATGCTTCTTACTAATGGGTGTTTGGATGGGCACTTCATTTTAGCTAAATGAATTCATAATTTAATGTAATAGTTATTCAATTCATGTACTAAAGAGATCTACAAAATATTCACCTTTACCATTGGAAGAAATAGTAAAGAGGTCCATTAAATGTATACTTTTGATGGTCATTCTTTGAAGGAACCTAAGGGTGTTCATGATTTAGAGACTAAGATACTAGTAGAGAAATTTTTTTTATGGCCCTAAAGAATTTCGTATAGGTGAGAAGGGTTTAAGGACCCTGAAAAATAAAAAATTTGTTGAGGGGTTAAATTATTGTAATCTTGAATTTGATTTTTGTGAACATTGTATATATGAAAAGTAAAAATTTATTCAATCTTACTCTAATTCTCATAAATATTTCGGGGTGTTGGATGGATTTAATCCATTTTGATGTATTTGGTCTTGTTAATGTTCCTTTGATTTCCAAATATGTATATTATCTTTCTTTCAATGATGATTATAGTAGAACATGTGTATATTTCCTTAGAAATTAGTCTAGATTATTTAGTCATTTAAAAGAGATTAAGGATCTTGTTGAGAATCATATTTGTAGAAAGATTAAGATCTTTACTATTGATAATGGTGGTGAGTTTTATTTAGAATATTTTGATAGATTATGTAAGGACCATGGGATATATAGACATAAGATAACTCTATACACCCCTCAACATAATGAAGTTGCATAAATAAGGAATATTACGTTGATGGAGAGGTCTAGGAGTATGTTGAGTGGGAATTGATTGAAATAAAAGCTTTGAAAAAAATAACTTGCCACAACTTATTACCCAGTTATAGGTCTTGATAATAAACCTATGGAGGTGTGGTTGGGAAAAAATCCCTCATTGAGACATCTTTGAGTCTTTGGTTTTGAGGCATATGCACACGTGCCTAAGGAGAAGCTTTCAAAATTAGAGAACAAGGCTATAAAATGTATCTTCAATGGTTATAGTGTTGATGTTAAAGGATGAATGTTTTAGGACACTATGGTTGAGATATTTTGTATGACATGAGTGTTATCTTTAGAGAATGTAATCCTTCTTCCATAGCATTGCAGCTAGAGAAAGATGGAAAGAAAGATGTGATTTGACTAACCCCAAAGATCAAGAAGATTGAACCAAAATCCCATGAAGGATTTGAAGAGGAAGAGAGTTTAGATAGTTTTGAAGAAGAGATAGAACCTCCACCTTAGTCATTGAGGAGGTCCACTTGGAAAAGACAACAATCACAAAGGTATACTTCCTCTTATTGGAGATGCATTTTTTATTTGATTACTAACATTGATGATCCTAAGCTTGTAAAGGAGGCTATGTGTATGGATGATGTAGAGTCCTAGAAGGTGGCCATGGATGAGGAGATGGATGCTTTGAATAAAAATAGCTCATATGCCCTAGTAACTTGACTTGGTGGATGGAATCCGATTGGATGCAAATGGGTGTTCAAAAGAAAAATAGTTTAATGGTAGTGTTGAAAAGTACAAGGAAAGACTAGTTATGAAGGGTTATTCCCAAGTTGAGGAAATAGATTATGGTGAGATTTTCTCCCCAATATAAAATCTAACATCCATTCAATTTTTGTTCTCTTGCTACAATGTATGATCACAAGATTGAGAAGATGGATGTGTTCATACAACATTACTTCATGGTGATTTGGATGTGTTCATACAAAATTACTTCATGGTGATTTGGAGGAAGATATTTATATGATACAACCAAAGAACTACATTGAGAAAGGTAAAGAACATTTGGTTTGTAAGTTGAAGAAATATGTGTATGGGCTTAAGAAATCGCCTAGGATCTAGTACCAAAATTTTAACTCTTTTGTTAAATTTGAGATTTTTGATATTCAAATTAGATCATCACATCTACTATAATATGGACCACGATTGTATTATATATTGACGATATGCTATTTTTTGATAATAGGAAAAGTTTGATTTGTGATTTGAAGTCTTAGCTTTCAACATAGTTTTAGATGGATTTAGAGGCAACCAAGTACATCGTAGGGATGATGATTAAAAGAGATAGAGTGAACATGAAAATTTGGTTGGGCCAAAGTAAGTATGTGAATTAAGTGTTGGAGAGGTTTAATATGCTATATTGCAAGCCATTGTGTGTTCTTATTATGATAGGGACAAATTTATTTGTTGATAAGTGTCTAATTTTTCCTAGTGAGATGGAGGATATGAGTGGTTACCTTATGATAGTGCAATTGGGAGTATGATGTATGTTATGCTCTATACAAGACCTTACATTGCCCAATTATTGGGAGTTTGCAAATTTATGGCTGATCATAGATGAGTATATTGGGTTGCAATAAAGATGGTCTTAATACATTTATGAGGCACCTCTAAGTATTCATTATGATATCATGGTTATACTGTGGGGTAAAAATATTCTATTTGTATTCATGTATTTATGGATTTAGATTGGTGTGGATATATTGATAGAAAAATAGCCACTTGTGGGTATTTTTTACTATGTTTGGTGATGCAATTATTTGGATGATTAAGTGACAAGATGTGGCTTCTTTGTTCACTATAGAAGTAAAGTAAATGGTATAAAATCATGCTTCTAAGGAATCAATCTAGTTTAAGACATTGTGTTCAAATGTTGGGCCAAAGGAAATAGCCATTGTAATTCATTGTAATAGTTAAAGTATCATATGTTTCGCAAAGAAACCAAAATTTTATGTGAGGATGAAGCATATTGATGTACAATAATATTTTGTTTGAGATACAATAGAAAATAGGAGGGTAATGTTAGAAAAAGTTGACACTTTGAAGAATATCACTAATGCAATGAAAAAGCCAATGAGCATAGAGAAAGTTAGGTGGTGCTACAATTTTATGGATCTCTTGGCCCTTAGCAATTAGATAATGGTTTTGATACTCCCTTTTCTCTTGCAAGGTGTTTGACAAGTGGGAGAATGTTTTGAAAGTTGTCTCAACCTTTCTCCTAATTTTAGGATTACAAAAGGTGTGATGTTTGGAAATAAAATAGAACTATATTTCTAGCTATGGAGTTGGTTTTTGGATAAAATAAAAATTTCTTGTTGCTTGGTACCACATACGAGAGTTTTTATTGTGTAGATATCATAAAACAATTCAATGTTGAAAAAAATGGGCCCAATAAAACTACCAAATTAAAATTTATGGCCTCTAGAGTTTTGTATAGGAAATGTAAAAAATTGTTAGATGCATACAAGATTCATAGAGAGTTACACCTATTGACCAACTTATGATGCATGATATGTCATATCATGACATATTTTATTGGGGGACAATTTGGGAATTAGTTTTATGTGGTTTTAGCTCATGGGTTTTTAATTACCATTTGACAGTTTCAAATTTTGTCTTTTTTATATTAGGTACTTGAGATGGAGGTTGTGTGTAGATTTTTGTAGATACTATTAATTTGTAAGAATTCATCCAAATATTTGGTTGGTGACACACTCGTGAAGGATTAATCTACAAGTGTATTATAATTTTAGTTTATTTAATTATAAATTAGTTGCTTTGGAGTGTGGGGTTTTCTCTCAAAAGGAGATGCAAGAGCATATGGGTCCACAAGCAATCTTGAATCACCCAAAAATAATATAGTTTTGGTGGTGCTTTATTTCTTATTTTGTTCGTTTTGGGTTGTTTCTTCAAGAGGATATTTGGAAAAAAATTGGGAAAAATAATGAAATTACCTTGTAAAGGAGCCTATTGGGTATCTATAGATTAAATTTGGTGAGAATTGGGGAATTTTTTTTGAGTTATGGCTTTATGGGTTTTTGGTTTGCTATCGGCCTTTTGTGGAGATTTGTTGTTTGGTTTACCCATTTACAACCGATTCCAATGCATTATCCCACATGAACAATCTCGATTGGTTTTACTGTATTTGTGGGAATCTTGGGGTCAAATAGATTTACATGAACTCCTTACCCATTTGACTCTTTTGAGAATTTCACTTCCAATTGGTTTGTGGATATATCATGGACATCAAGATTTGTGATATGATGGTGTAAGTGTGACATCAACAAGGATGAGGGTTACTTTCCAAAATATGACATAAGAATGATGTAATAATGACATCACCATGAATGGATTGCAGACTTCTATAAGACAACTAAAAACATGAAACTTCCACTTACTATTGGTTTGTAGAACTTCCACTTGCTACTAGATTTTGTTAATTTATGTAACAAGCTAGTTGTTGTAATGCTACAATTTGAATCAGTTCAATTTCCTAACAACTTGAGGAGTGAAAGGGGGATTGATAAATGTTAAGAGGGATATTTTAGGAGGGAAATATTTTTGGGAAGTTTGAGGAAGGTGATTGAGATCAAATTGATCTGTTAGATTGTACTCCTATAACAAATTTCTATTTCCAAAAAAATGATATTTTGAATTTGTTTGTTCTTGAACATTAATTATTTGGTTGTCATTGTATTGGACATGTGATTTGGTTATTTGATAAGGTTCCTTGATCTTGAATACATCAAGTGGTATCAAAGTAAGGTTTTATTGCTAGGAGGTGATGATAAGTTGTAGAGAGTGGAAGCAATAAGTGTTCCTAGGGATATAGAAATTATTATACGGGGATTGATACATGTTAAGAGGGATATTTTTGAAGGGAGAAATATATTTGGGAAGTTTGAGATAGGTGATTGAGATCAAATTGATATGTTAGATTGTAATCCTATAATGAATTTATATTGCCTGAAAATAGTGAGAGTTTGAATTTGTTTGTTCTTGAACATTAATTTGTTGTTGGTCATTGTATTTGTTGTGTGATTAGGTTATTTAATAATGTTCCTCGATCTTGACTACATCATGTGGTATCAGTGAAAGGTTTTACTGCAAGTAGGTGGTGATAAATTGTAGAGAGTGGAAGCAATAGGTGTTCCTAGGGCTCTAGAAATGATTGTAGGTTGTGATGAGTCATACAATTATAGAGAGAAGAGAGGGATGTTGAAAATTGCAAGAAGGATAAGTTTCTATGGAAACCAATAGAGGTAAGATACATGATTTTTGTAAAAATATTGAAGGCAAGATGCCCCCAATGTAGTGTCCCTCCAGATGACATTATTGTTTCAGTTTTCTTTTGACTGATTGCTAGTCATTTAGTTGCTTTGGATGATACATTACATTATTGCAGTTATGACATGGCTATTACATTGGTTATTATACTTTGTAGATGATACATATGACATTGTGATCATCTGGTTATTTTCATTTGATGACATTATCATGGACACATGTGTGTTATGATATATGTTGTTTTTGGATGTTAATGATTTTATCATGATATATTTGATGCTACTATGTTATGTTTCATGTCAGTCTTGGTGAGCAAGACGGTGTAGCATTACTCACATGTGAGCACCATGCTATGCTACAAATCTTCTTCACGGTGTGTTTTTCGATCTATATGTTGATATGGTTGACAGTGCAGTTTGATGTAGTTTGCAGGTACATGCATAGACTCCACCTACTTCATCAAGTATGAGCGTGCCAAGGCCCAATGGAAATATGTTGATGGGAGATAGTGTCTAGTCCTCTATCATGAGCCATCATTCTTGAAAGAACAAGTATCCATTCGTAACCCATTTGGTTGACATCTGTCCTGTCATGTCATTTGTTATTCTGTCATGTTGTTCATATGTTCGTCATGTTAGAAGTTGACTTGTATAAATTAGTTAATTGATTTAAATAGTAAAGTTTTGGATTTAAATGTGATTAATTGTAATATTAGATTAAATGATTATGTTGATTCATTTAAATTAAAAGTTTGATTTAATGTTAGAAGATTTAAATTATTAAAGATTATTAAAATAGAATATTATGTAAGGTTAATTAAATATAATTGCTTTTGATTGCGCAACTTGTATAATATTGAAATTGATTTTTTTTTTATGAGTTGTTCTGATTAGGGTTTGTAAAATATCTATGAATTGGAACTGGTTGTTTAGAAATTGTAACTTGTTCATCTAACGAGTTTTAATGGCTAGTTCATTTATGAGTGCATGCAATCGGTTAGTGAAGTTTTGAAAATGGCATTTAATTGAAATTAATGAAAAGTAGAGGGGCAATTTTCTTTTTCACAACAATTGCTTTTGGCAAAAAAAGTTGTTTTCACGACAATATTTTGGAAGAATCTTTTTCTGTATTTATGTGTTTTGGTTGGAAAAATTGGAAGGTTGTGAGATTTGGAGGCTTTGCTCGTGCGGGGAAAGATATAGTGCCTGAAATCCCGTGTTTGGCTTTGTCACTTGTCAGATTTCAAAGAACACTAGGTTTTCTTCTATAATTTTTGTGTGTTCTTGAATTCAAACTTGGAAATGACATATGTTGTATTTGGTTTCCTATATGTTGTGATATCTCATTTTGAAATGTGCACCACATCAGAAAATGAAAATTTTATTAAATGACTGTGATTGAATGAAGGGAAATTATGGAAAAATGAAAATTAATGAAAACCTAGCTTTGTATTTTTCTTATTTCTTTTGAAGATTCCTTAAAAATCCTTTATCGGACTGTAGATTGTGTAAATTTTCTCCTTTTCATAAATCTTGCCTATAGGGGATTAATTAAAGTTATCATTCAGTGAATGTTTGTAGCTTTGTTGTAATGGAAGAATTGCATATTGTTTTTCCACACACTCGTTCTTCTTTATTGTCCATAGGTTAGCATATCATGGTTGGTATTGAGACGTTTCTTTCTCCTTCTTGTCTCGATGCATCAAAATTATCTATATCAAGCTTGTCTTGATGTTGATCAATGTTTCTTTTGTTAATCAACAAGAATCTGTCTCATTCTTATCCTTCTGAACTTGTAGGGCATTGTTATTTTAACTTGAATGTACTTGGGTTATTCTTGTTTCATCCATGACATGGACTTGTGCATGACCTTACCTATTCTTTTTACATGTGCTTAGAAACACAAGTTTTCGTTGGGTTATTGTCTTTTGTTTTTTTATTGACAAATTGTTCTTCAACTGATATCCATTATTTTAATTCTTGAGCTGGTGTTCCCTTTTGAGGCTGTTGATAAAAGAAATTAATTGGAAGCCTGAATGATTCTTCTATTCTTGTTTTTCACCCATAATTTCAACTGTAATTATGATTTCAATCTAAAGATGGTTGTAGTTTTCTTGACTGACTTTCACCACTTTTTTCTCTTTCCTTATTCGCGATTGGTTTGCGAGTAACTGAAATTTTATAGATCCTAGTATATGCATGTAAATGCATGAGTAAAAAATTAGCCCACGTTTTCAGAATACTTTGGTGGTTGATTAGTGAAGAATATTGCAATAGGCTGCCTAGGATCTGTGTGGTTGTAATTGTATACCCTTGTCTTGAAATTAAACTCTTCATCCTCTTTGATCTATTTCTTTGTCTGCATGCATGAGTATTCTCTCTATGATTGTTTTGGAGGAGTGGTGGTATTGTTAAGATCTTCTTTTAATTCAAATTTATGTCTATTCTTTTTTTTATGCGCTATGAACTGCTGTTGTGACCTTGTTACAAATGTGTTTGCATTGGATTATGACTTTTGAGATAACCTTTTCAAAATTGACAGTATGTCAACTCAGTTTCAACATGCATCTTCATGTAATTTGGACCATGCAAATGAAAGTTGTGTAAGATGTTTTCTTGTGTCGTTGTGTCTATGATCTTATAGAAGTGAAAACTTCAAACTGACAGTTATGTTGTGTAAAGTATGTTATAAATTTTGCAAAAAGATTTAATTTCATTCCCTTTTTCAATATCCTTCGAAAATCATTATTCTTCAATTCATAAAGTTTGGTTTTAGTTAGATTGGTGATACATATGTTCACTTAGTTTTTAAATATATTCTTTGCAATTAACAATATGGTCCTTAAATAAGTGGGAAAGGTGGACGTTATTAGAACTTTTTATTTTTGATATTGCTTATATTTAATTGTTATGAGGGGAAATGTGCAATGATGCTAATATAGTTGTGAATACATATATGCATTTTGTTTTAGAAAACCATATAATTATAAGATTTAATGGGATGGCTTTTAAATAGAAGGAAATCATATTATTCTAAGTTAAGGGTGATTATTGAATTACTTTGGTGATTCAAAAACAATGAAGAAGAAATTTTACTTTGTCAAATATTGTCGCCATTGAACTTTAAATTCATGATTTATTGTAAGATGGTTGTGCTTGAAAACCATGCTTATGTTGGTGTTGAATTTAGAATCGTACTATTGGTTGTTGTAATTTTGAAATCATCCAGAGGCTTATGTTAGTAATTTGTCTTGAAAAACATGAAATGCTTGATTATTGTTGTTCTTTGAAAAGACTTAAATGTGAATGTTGAACATGCACGTTGTGTAATCATGTGATGGTATTTTGAAACATTTTGAGTTCTACGTCTATGGATATTTGTATATTCAGGCTTTGACTTAGCCTTACATGTTGGATAGTCCTATTGAAGTATTTGTAATGGTTGTGGTAATGTCATGATTATATTGGGTTTATGCGAGATGTTGTTTTATGAGCAAGTTGGCTATCTTTGTCATTTTCAGTGGTTTTTTTTGTACATAGGAGGCGTGGCTTTTGTTAGGGGCCGAAACCCTAAAGAGGTTACTAGGGTAACCTATCGAAAGTAGATAACCCAGTGAAAATTAAACTTAATGTTTTAGGGGTTGGGTTGTAAGCACTTAATAACTTAGATAATTGTTTTTCCTCTCCTTGTACTTTAATGCTTGTTTAGGTTAAGGTAGGTTGAGATGGCCTGGAATGGCTAGTCGATCACTTTATCTTCTCAAAATGTGTTTCAGTTCCACATAGGTTCATTTAGGGGCTGGGAATCATTAGATATTTCCAGGGTAACTCAAGACGAGGGCCGGTAATATAGGAAGATTCTCTAAGGTAATCTAGTACAACTGTGTGATGACACTCCTATCCTTGTAATGTGTTTGGGTCTCTTGTGTAGAGTCACCTATGGCTATGTTGTTGCCTCTTGGAGTATGTCGGTTGTTATATGGTTTTGGTGTCTTTTTTGGTCATGTGATGTATCTACTATCTTCTTGGATGTTAGCTTGAATTGTGGACCTGATACTATCTCCTAGCATGGGGGGTGGGCTTTCGAGTACTACATGGTTGGGAGGAATGTGCCTTTTCTTCCATTGGGTCCCCTTGCAGGTGATACAGTTTGAGACGAGATTTTTCTTGACAGGTTCCTGGATTCACATCATTTGTCGAGTTGTTCCCTGGACGTGCTCATGAACGTGTTCATCAATTTTACTTGTTAATTTTCTTATTGTATACACTCATGATGATTCATGAGACTTCATTGTATTATGAATTTGGTTGTACTAAAATTTGTCACAATCTCGTTTGATGTACTTTGATCATGTAAATGAATCTCTTAATGATAATGTAATCGTGATGTGGGATATTCTTATGTTTCTTGTTTATGGTTCTCGATGTATGTTCTTCTAGTATATAATTTTAGTAGTGTATTTGTGGAACCTCGAGAATATTTGTGTATATGTTGTCATTCACATGTTGTAATTAAATTTTTAAAAATAAATAAAAAATTATTTAGTTTTTTAGTTGTTTAACGTGTCGTTCTTTGCATTCTATGATGGGGCATTACAACTTGGTATCAGAATGAGGTTCTAACACTGGGTACTCTAGTTCTTGCGATCCCATTAGGTTTTCCTATATGTTAGACTCTATAGTGTGTGTGTTTCCTTGTTATCCTTGCATCATTAAACTGAGACTCTTCATTCATCTTGTGTAGGATCATGCCTAGATGGCATGGTAGAGGTCATGGACGAGGCCATGGTGGTGGCCGTGTGGCTAATTGCTAGGACACTCCGCTATAGAGTTCACATGAAAGTGAGCATGGGGAGCAGCCAAATCCTTAGGGTAATCAAGCGAACAATGAACAAAATCCAAATCAGCCAGGTGTAGAGGGAGATCTATTGCGTCCTTTACTTGAGAAGGTCCTTGCTTGTTTGAGGCCTAGATAGGAGAATGAGTAGGAAGTGAATATAGAGCGGGACAAATGATCACCTCAGAGGATTGTGCAGACCACAAAGAAGGATGTCGTAGTTGTAGGGCACATGAGAGATTTTCTCAGGGCACACCCTCCCACTTTTGATGGTATTGGCGGTGGCTTGGAGGTGGAGACTTGGTTATTAGACATGGGACGGTGTTTTTCTATGCACCCTTATGGTGGAAATACCAGAGTGAGATGCACCATCATGCATCTTAGAGGTTTCACCTCTACATGGTGGTGATTGGAGGAGAAGAAGCTCCATTTGGAGATTAGATCTATTTCATCGGATATGTTCCTAGAGCATTTCAGAGCATGTTTATGATATGAGCACTGGAGACAACGTTGGGCAGACAAGTTCCATGATTTGCACTAGATGGCTATGTTAGTTGAGTAGTTTGAGAATAGGTTCTATGAGCTCAAACAATATGCAAGGATAGTGGATGAAGAGGCTATGTTGGTACAACATTTCATTAGGGGCTTGAACTCCCGTATCAGTGGAGGAGTCAGAGTCTTCGAGTTGAAGATGATGGAGATAGTCATGGAGAAGAAATAGATTATAGAGGAGAATCTGTCTATGGCATTGGGTGGACATACATTTGTTTTGATAGGTAGTGCACCTACTGTAGGTTTTGGTCCACGTGGGGGTCCAACTCAGATAGGTGGTTCCTCTCAGAACCAATAGGAACCCGCTAAGGGTGGACAACAACAACAACAACGTTACCCATAGAAGAATAAGAGTTTTCAAATGCAGTTGAGTAATGGTTCACAGTCTAGAAAGAACTGTAACTGGTGGCGTAATAAGCACAACTATTAGGATCAACCAACACAAAGTGCACAATCTATGATGAGAAGAGCTAGTTTCCAGCAGTCGAATGCTCCTTCGAGTGGTAGAGGTTTTGGCAGGGGTACTAGATGTTTCTCATGTGGTTAGCAAGGTCATATTGCGAGGCAATTTTTGATGAGAGTTACATCTGAGTTTTGTTAGCAACCCGCAACTTCGAAGCCGATGGTGGGAGATGTAGGTCATTCTCATAGAGTTTTTTCTATGGTGGATAATCACCAGGTGGATTATCAAAATACTGTGGTTGAGGCTTCAGGTCAGTTACAGGGTGTTAGTGTTTCTATTCTTTTTGATTTCGAAGCATCTGATTCATTTATTTCTCCATCCATTGTTGAGCGATGTGGACTAGTGGCAGTAAAGCAAGGCATTAGGTGGAAGGTAGAATTGGACTCTAGGGCAAAGGTAACAGTAGAATCCCTTGTTCACAATTGTGGGCTTAGGATTGGATCGCTATCTACCTCAGTAGATCTTTGGGTTACACCTCTTGGATCTTATGACATTGTTTTGGGAATGGATTGGTTGGAATCCCATAGTGTAGTGATTGACTATCCAAAGAAGATAGTACATTATTTAGATGATTTTGGTTCAGAAGTTGAGATAATCGATGTGCAAAGATCGATCTCCTTGCATATTATATCTGCTATGCAATTAAGGAGATGTATGCGACAGGGTTGTTAGCTATTTACAACAATAATTAATGACTTGGAGGTAGGGGAGAGTTGAAAGGTATCTCTTGATGATTACCCTATCCTTGGGGAATTCGTAGATGTGTTTCCTAGTGATATTCCTGGTAGGCCGCTAAAATGTGACAGATTTTAGAATCGATCTAGTTCCTGGAGCAGAGCCTATATCTTGGGCTCCATACATAATGACTACACAAGAACTAGAGGAGCTTCGTTTACAGTTGGAGGAGCTCTTGGCTAAGGGCTTTATTCATGCGAGTGTTTCTCCTTGGGGAGCACCTACCATCTTCGTGAAGAAGGATGAATCTCTCAAGCTATGCATTGATTACAGTCAATTGAATAAGGTGACGATTGAGAATCAATATCCTTTGCTTATATTCGATGATATATTTGATCAAATCAAGGGAGAAAATGTATTTTCTAAGATTGATCTAAAATCAAGATACTATCAGCTGCACATTTCTGAAGTAGATATTCATAAACCAACATTTTGAACTCGTTAGGGGCACTACGAGTTCATAGTGGCACTGTTCAGGTTAACGAATGCACCATCCATTTTCATGATTTTGATGAACGGTGTCTTTCAAACGTACCTTGATCGATTTGTTCTTGTATTTATTGATGAGATTTTGATCTATTCGAGAGATATGAAAGAGCACGAGGAGCACATGAGACAGGTATTGCAATGCTTGAGAGAGAATCAACTGTTTGTGAATTTTTTGAAGTGTGAGTTCTTCCAAACTGAGGTGAAATATCTTGGTCATGTTATCTCTGGAGAGGGTATTGCAGTGGATCCTTTGAAGATCCAAGCCGTTATTGATTGGCTCGTGCCTACCAATGTACTTGAGGTTTGCAGTTTTATGGGTCTTGTAGGGCATTATAGACGGTTTGTTTAGAGGTTTTCCAGGATTTCTCATGCTATTACATCTCTTCAAAGGAAAGGGAAGAAATTCATTTGGTCAGATCAATGCCAGTTGGATTTTCAGACACTCAAGGAAAAGTTGACGAGCACACCTATCTTAGTTGTTCCTGATCCTACTAAGGAATTTGTTGTTTGCATTGATGCATCTTTGGAGGGGTTAGGAGCCATTTTGATGCAGGAAGGACGTGTGATTTCCTGAGTCTTGCAAACTCAAGGATCATGAACTGGACTATCCTACTCATGATTTGGAGTTAGCTATAGTTGTTCATGCTTTGGTTCGGTGGATGCATTTCTTGTTGGGTCATTGCTTTGAGATTTATAGTGATCACCATAGTCTGCAGTATATTTTCACACAACCTAATCTTAATGCTAGGCAAAGATGGTGGATGGAGTTGTTATGCGAGTATGACTTTAAGGTAAATTTTATCCAAGGGGAAGAGAACGTAGTGGCTAACGCTCTTAGTCAGTGAAGACATGAGATTTTTGTCGTGACTCTTGGAGTTGATTTGAGAAGTCAGATTTTGGCATCACTTCCTATTGACAAATTGTGTTAGGAGGTGAAGAAAAAATTGGGATCAAATAGACCCTTGGAGGTAGATTTGTAGGATATACTCTTGAGTTAGATGGTTTGTTGAGACATTTGGGTCATATCTATGTGCCCCTTGTAGATGGTCTTCGTACCTTGATTATGTCTAAGGCACATCGAGCACCTTATTCAACTCATCTTGGTGTCAAAAAGATGCATGCAAACATTCGATAGTTGTAGTTTTGGCTTGGGATGAAGCATGACATCGCTGATTTTGTTTCGAGATGTCTTGAGTGCCAGAGAGTTAAGGTCGAGCACCAACATCCCACAAGATTGTTGCAGCCACATCTTGTTTGAGAATGGAAGTGGGACATCATATCGGTAGATTTTATTGTTGGGTTGCCTATGTCATCTTGTCGACATGATGCCATCATGGCTACTATTGATAGGTTCACTAAGGTATCACATTTCTCTCCAGTTCATTCATCATATAATGCCTCTTCTGTGGCAAATATTTTCATGGAGGATATTGTTCATTTGCATGAAATCCCATGCATAATCATTTCTAATAGAGATCCTATATTTACATCATCTTTATGGACATCCTTACAGCATTCCTTAGGTACTCAGTTGAACTTCAGTTCAACTTATCATCCTGAGACCGACAGACAGACCGAAAGGGTTAATCAGGTTCTTGAGGATATGCTTAGGATGTATGTTATGAATCAACAGTCATGATGGGAAGATTATCTCTACTTGGTGGAGATCACTTATAATAATGGGTATCAAAGTTCCATAGGTATGCCTCCTTTTTTAGGTATTGTATGGGCGTCCTTGCCAGACTCCGTTGAGCTGGGATCATCTTGAGGATGGAGTTCTTCTTGGACCTGAGATGCTTTTGGATATGGAGCAACAAGTAGATCGTATCAGAGAGCACTTGGTGGTAGTGAAGGACAAGAAGAAGAAGTATGTCGATGCTCATCAAGTGGATCATCAGTTTTCAGTTGGCGATAGGGTGTTTCTTTAGGTGCATCCGTGAAAGAGTCCGATCCATGATAGAAAAGGCTCTAAGCTTGCACCTCATTTCATTGGACCATTCGAGATTCTAGAGAGAATTGGTCTTGTAGCTTATTGAATTTATTTATCGCATAGTCTATCATGCATTCATGATGTATTCCATGTATCTATTCTTAGGCCTTATCATCCTGATGTTTCACATGTGTTCGATTGGAATGCATTACAGGTAGAGGACGGGCAAGTGGCTTTGGAGCCCATGGGAATTCTTCAGCGTAGGAGATTTGCCCTTAGGGGTCGAGACGTTGATCAGGTGACGGTCCAGTGGGATCCTAGTGATGAGGCTTCAACTACTTGGGAGGATGCGACACGTATGAGAGATCTTTATCCTTATTTGTTTGCAGGCTTCTAGGAGTAAGCCTTATCCTAGGGTGGGAGGATGTAGTGTCCCTCCAAATGAAATTATTGTTCCAGTTTTCTTTTGACTGATTGTTAGTTGTTTAGTTGCTTTGGATGCTACATTACATTATTGCAGTTATGACATGGATGTTATGTTGGTTATTATACTCTATAGATGATACATATGAAATTGTGATGATTTGGTTATTTTCATTTGATGACATTATGATGGACACGTGTGTGTTATCGTATATGTTGTTTCTGGATGTTAATGATGTTATCATGTTATATTTGATGTTACAATGTTATGTATTATGTCAGTCCTAGTGAGGGAGACGATGTAGCATTACTCACACATGAGTACCCTACTACGCTACAACTCTTCTTCACGGTGTGTTTTCCGATATATGTGTTGATATGGTTGACAGTGCAGTTTGATGCAGTTTGTAGGTACAAGCATCAACTCCACCTACTTTTTCAGGTTTGAGTGCGCCAAGGACCAATGGAAATATGTTTATGGGAGATAGTGTCTCGTCCTTTGTCGTGAGCCATTGTTCTTGAAAGAACGAGTATCTGTTCGTAACCCGTTTGGTTGACGTCCATCCCGTCATGTTGTTTGTTATTCTGTCATGTTGTTCGTATGTTTGTCATGTTAGAAGTTGACTTGTATAAATTAGTTAATTGATTTAATTAGTAAAGTTTTGGATTAAAATGTGATTAATTGCAATATTAGATTAAATGATTATGCTGATTCATTTAAATTAAAAGTTTGACTTAATGTTAGAAGATTTAATTTATTAAAGATTATTAAAATAGAATATTATGTAAGGTTAATTAAATATAGTTTCTTTTGATTGTGCAACTTGTATAATATTGGAATTGATCTTTTTTTTTTATGAGTTGTTTTGATTAGAGTTTGCAAAATATCTATGAATTGGAACTGGTTGTTTATAAATTGTAACTTGTTCATCTAATGAGTTTTAATGGCCAGTTCATTTATGAGTGCATGAAATCGGTTAGTGAAGTTTTGAAAATGGAATTTAATTGAAATAAATGAAAAGTAGAGGGGCAATTTTCTTTTTCACTACAATTGGTTTTGGCAAAAAAAGTTGTTTTCACGGTAATATTCTGGAAGAATCTTTTTCTGTATTTCTGTGTTTTGGTTGGAAAACTTGGAAGGTTGTGAGATCCAGAGGCTTTTCTCGTGTGGGGAAAGATACAGTGCCTAAAATCCTATGTTTGGCTTCGTCACTTGTCATATTTCGAAGAAGAACACTAGGTTTTCTTATGTAATTTTTGTGTGTTCTTGAATTCAAACTTGGAAATGACATATTCTATATTTGGTTTCCTATATGTTGTGATATCTCATTTTGAAATCTGCACCACATGAGAAAACAAAAAAATTATTAAACGATTGTGATTGAACCAAGGGAAATTATGGAAAAATGAAAATTAATGAAAACCTAGCTTTGTATTTTTCTTATTTCTTTTGAAGATTCCTTAAGCTTCCTTTATTGGATTGTAGATTGTGTAAATTTTCTCCTTATCATAAATCTCACATGTGGGGGATTAATTAAAGTGTTCGTTCAGTGAATGTTTGTAGCTTTGTTGCAATGGAAGAATTGCGTATTGTTTTTCCATATAATCATTCTTCTTTATTGTCCGTAGGTTAGCATATCATGGTCGGTATTGAGATGTTTCTTTCTCCTTCTTGTATCAGTGCATCAAAATTATATGTATCAAGGTTGCCTTGATGTTGATTAATGTTTCTTTTTTTAATCGATAAGAATCTGTCTCATTCTTATCCTTCTGAACTCGTAGGGCGTTGTTATTTTAACTTGAATGTACCTAGGTTATTCTTGTTTTATCCATGACATGGAATTGTGTGCGAGCTTACCTATTCTTTTTACATGTGCTTAAAAATGCAAGTTTTCATTGGGTTATTGTCTTTTGTTTTTTATTGTCAAACTGTTCTTCAACCGATATCCATTATTTTAATTCTCGAGTTGGTGTTCCCTCCTGAGGCCATTGATAAAATAAATTAATTGGAATCCTGAATGATTCTTCTATTTGTTGGGAATGGAAGGGGTGCAATACAGACATAAACAATACTTTGACAGTATGGATAGACTCAGAAATAACCATAGAGAACGCACTCCTACAACAGAACTAAACACACATAAAAGATTTAAATATATTCCTTGATTTCTTCCAAAATACTAAAACATAGAGGATATTCTCTGATTTACATGAACACAATAAATCTAAGATATTTGGACAGATTTCCAATACATATGGTGCTGCTCTCACACCTAGAACATAAAACTGCTACACTCCTGTAGTTGTAGCTGTCAGTGCGCTGCATCTGCAAACATTCTTTCTGTGTTGCTGCTGTCGCCTTACTTTCTGCTGAACATTCCTTCTGCTGCAGGCTTGAATTCAAAAAAATAACTTCTTCTTACTCTTATGAATGCATTCCTTTTTCCTTATTTAATGCCTTGCTCAAAAAAATGAGCGCTACATTCAAATTTCAAATTTACCTAACTCCATTTAATGCTGGCAGGCAACTGCAGGTTTACGTTGGCTGTAGGAAGCGCTCCAAGTTCAAATTCAAAATTATCTACCAAATTTAATTGTCGGGGGCATACGATGGCTGCAACATGATGGTCTTCATCTGATGTGGGGGTGCTGACATGCCAAGTCCGCTGATTGCAGAATAATAAATAGTCTAACACTCCCCCTTAATTTGCAATTTAGCTGTCACTCTGCAGATTCCTTCCGGAGCTGATCTCCGAAGCTATCCACAATTCCAAGCCTATCTCTTAGGAATTCAAAAATATCTCTCGATAATGCTTTGGTGAAGATGTCGATGAGCTGCTGCTCAGATCTGCAATACTATAATTCTATCTCACCTTGTTCTACCAACTCCCTTATGAAGTGATAATGAATCTCAATGTGTTTGCTTCATCTTTGGAAGATTGGATTCTTTGTCAGCGCTATGGAGGACACATTGTCACAATGAATGACTATGCTGTCATCTTGTTGTTGCTGTAAATCTACAAGGACCCTCCTCAACCAAATAGCCTAACAAGCTGTTGCATTTTCCACTGTGTACTCTACTTCTGTTGTGCTGAGAGAAACAATCGGTTGCTTCTTCGATGCCCATGAGATTGCACCCGATCCCATGTTGAAGACATATCCCAATGTGCTCTTCCTATCATCCACATTTCCTGCCCAATCACTATTTGTGAAACCATCCAACTTGAACTCATTAGATGTTGCATACAAAATGCCATAACCGGTTGTTCCATTGACATACCTCAAAATCCTCTTTCTTGCTTGCCAATGTGTGTCCTTAGGTTCCTCCATGAACCTAGATATCAAACTTACAACATACATCAAATTAGTCCTAGTTGATGTCAAATACAACAAAATTTCAACCATACTCTTGTAGAGGGTTGGGTTCACATCCTTATTGTTGTCAATCTTGCATAGTTTCAGACCTGTTGTTGTTGGTGTGGGGGCAGGTTTGTTGTTATGCATTTTGAACCTCCTTAAAATCTATTTGGCATAGTTAGATTGAGAAATAAAAATGCCATGCATTGTTTGCTGAACTTCTATCCCAAGAAAATACTTCAACAAACCTAGATCCGTCATCTCAAATTCATTTTTCATCACTTCTTTAAAATCAACAATTCTGTTGTTAGTGTTACTAGTAAAAATTAGATCATCTACATATAAAATTGCAATTAAAATGTCACCTTGTATTACTTTGATGTAGAGTGTGGGTTCGCTGCTGCTCTTGCTAAACCCATTGCTCAACAAATAGGCATCTATTATGTTGTACCACGCCCGAGGTGCTTGTTTCATCCCATAAAGAGCTTTCTGGAGCCTATACACTTTATCTTCTTGACTTGGGACTTCATATCCAGGTGGCTGCTCCACATATACCTCCTCCTTCAGCACTCCATTTAAGAAGGCTGACTTTACATCCATCTGATACACTTTCCACTGATGTTGTGTTGCAACTGCTATGACTGTGCGCACTATTTCTAGCCTTGCAACTGGTGCATATGTCTCATCATAATCAATACCAGGTTTTTGTTTGTACCCTTTCACAACTAACCTTGCCTTGTGTCTTTCAATCTTGCCTTCAACTGTACACTTGGTCTTGTAAACCCACTTCACTCCAATCACTTGCTTACCCTTGGGTAAATCAGTCAAGTCTCATGTTTGATTTCTTTCTATAGCATCCAAATCTTCATCCATGGCCTTACACCACTTCTCTTCTTTCACTGCTTTCTCAGAGTATGTTGGATCACTATAGGAGAATAGTGCAAAATCCAAATTTTCATGAAAATCAGCATACCTTGTGCTGTCATAAAACTCCCTTACACTTTTTTTTTTCTTGGCATGAATGATGCAAGTGTAGGGTATGATTTTTCTTTTGAGCTGCTGCTACTCTAATTCCTGGAGTTGTTGTACTGCTGACTGTCAGAGCTACTGCTCTGCTGAATTCTGGAGCTGAAAAACTATTGTCTCTGTCTAGAGCTGTTGTTTTGTTGAACACTGCCAAAACTATTACTGTTCTATTGCACATCACTAGAGCTTCTATTTTCCAATGCTCTATGGTAGTTTCTCTCTAAGCTACTTCTCTCTTGAGCTCCCCCTATGCTGTTGTCATCTGGAACTTCTTCATCATCTAAAGGTATTGAAACTGAAATACCCGTGGTATCATCCACCGATCCATCCCATGCTTCATTCTCAATAAAAATAACATCTCTACTTATCAAAACCTTCTTGGTGATGAGATTATATAATTTGTAGGCTTTTGATTCCTCACTATAGCCTATGAAGATGCATTTCTCTCCTTTTTCATCAAATTTTTGCCTCTTCTCTTTTGGCATGAATGCGTATGCCACACACCGAAAAATCCTTAGGTGTTCAACACTCCATTTGCTGTCAGTCCACGCCTCTTGTGGAATCCTATCATAGACAACCTTTGTGGGGCACCTATTCAATATATAGACTGTTGTTGCTACAACTTCTCCCCAAAATATGTCTGACAACCTTTTGGCTTTCAGCATACTTGCCACCATATCTTGAATGGTCCTATTTTTCCTCTTGGCCACTCCATTTTGTTGTGGAGTATACCTAGTTGTGAATTGTTTGTGAATGCCCTCATTCCTACAAAAATTTAGAAATTCATTGGAGATGTACTCTCCCCCTCTATATGTTCTAAGGGCTTTGATATAGTGACCATTCTCCTTCTCAACTGCTGTCTTAAACCATTTAAACTTCTCAAAGGCTTCCAATTTTTTTTTCAAAAAATAAACCCATATTTTTCTACAATAGTCATCTATGAAAGTCATGAAATATGTATTTCCTCCTAATGTGGGGGTTTTCATGGGTCCACATAAATCTGAGTGCACTAACTCAAGATGTGCTCTTGCTCTCCTAGAATACTCGAATTGAAATGGCTACCTATGTTTTTTTCCTAATATGCAAGTCTCACACTTACCATCAGGTTCTACAATAGATGGTAAACCCCTAACCATTCGTTTCCTAGATAATAAACTCAAACTTGAAAAGCTTAAGTGTCCATACCTTAAATGCCATAGTTTGGATGGGTCTTTGATGACTGTCTTGAAAGCAAATTGTTGTTCGACTGTCGACTGTTGAGTGACTATTGTTAGTGCCAGCGAACAATGTTGTTGTTGACCATCTGTTGTTCTTGTCGCAGACATTATGTGCATCCTAAGAGGAAACATTATGTTTCTCATCATCTACACTGCAACCATCACTTTCTTGCTACCTCCTTTGTCAAATATCTTGCATTCTCCATTCTCCATCAAGATTTTGTAGCCATTTTGGACCATTTATCCAATGCTTAATAAATTATGCTTCATGTTGGGGGCATAATAGACATCTTGTATTTTCTGCCTTTCACCATTCTTTGTTTGGATGTTGAATACTCCTTTTCCAATGACGGGGACTTTCTCATCATTTCCCATCTTGATTTTTGTTTTTACAGTGCTGTCAATGGAGGAAAAGAAATTCTTGTTACCACTCATGTGGTTGCTGCATCCGCTGTCCAAGTACCATACTTCATCATTGCTACGTTCAACAAGGTTGCATACAATGAAAACATTTGACTGCTTGTCATTTTCGACTTTGTTCTCATTAGCTACATTAGCATTTTGGCCTCCATGGTCACACTGCTTCTTCCTGCATTCACTAGCATAATGGCCATATTTGTGATAGTAATAACACTACACATTGCTTTTGTCATTCCTCTAGTTTGAACTGTTGTTCTTCCTCTAGTATTGGTTTGCTGACTATGAGCTACTCGGCTCCTCCGTGCTGTCAGAAACTCCTCTTCCAAAATTACTTCTACCTCTACCTCTTTGACCTCTACTTCTATTGTTTCTTCCTCTTCCCCGACCTCTTCCATTGGTCTGAGCTTTGAATGCTTGCTCTAGGGAAGGAGCAGATCTGTTCAACCACTGCTCATGGGTTTGTAGTGAACCCATCAACTCATCTAAAGTCATATGAGACAAACCATTTGCCTCTTCAATGGCAACGACTACATAGTCAAACTTAGTAGGTAGACTTCTTAGGATTTTCTCAACAATCCTTCGCTCTTCCATTGTTTCTCCATTGATTCGCAGCTGATTTACCAGGGCTGAAATCTTAGTGTAATAATCTGAAATGGACTCATTATCTTTCATTAGTAGAGTCTCAAAATTTCTTCTTGAGAGCTACAACTTAGTTGACCTCACTTCTTCAGTCCCATTATAACTATTTTGCAATATATCCCAAGCTTTCTTTGCATATTATGATGCTGCAATACATGAAAAAATAGCCTCACTCAAGGTTGCCTCAATCAAACTGAGGGATTTTGCATCCTTCATTCGAGTCTCCTTCAATTGATTCTTTTGTGCATTTGAAAGGGCTGCAAATGCATTTGGGTCTATGATATCATTGAACCCATTTATGACCAACTCCCATAGGTCATTTGCAACTAAGATGGTTCTCATCTTCTTAGCCCATATGTCATAATTTTTTTCCATCAAAATTCGGTGGCTGCTGCCAATCTTTGCTATCACCTCCTACCGTATTTCTCAAAGGTTTGAGAAAATAAACTAATTCCTAGATAATCTAGGGCTTTACCCAATACACCCACAAATAAAAAACTTGACTAGTTGATTGCCCAGAAAAATAGGGCTCCGATACCAATTTTTGGGAATGGTAGGGGTGCAATACAAATAGAAACAATGCTTTGATAGTATGGACAGACTCAGAAATAACCACAAAGAACACACTTCGACAACATAACTAAACACACATAAAAGATTTAGATATATTCCTTGCTTTCTTCCAAAATACTAAAACACAGAGGATATTCTTTGATTTACATGAACAAAATAAAACTAAGCTATTTGGACAGATGTCCAATGCATATGGTGCTACTCTCACACCTAGAACATAAAACTGCTACACTCCTGTAGCTGCAGCTGTCAATGCGCCGCGTCTGCAAACATTCTTTCTGTGCTATTGTTGTCGCCTTACTTTCTGCTGAACATTCCTTTTGCTGCTATTGTAGGCTTAACTTCAAAAAACTAACTTCTTCGTACTCCTACAAATGCATTCCTTTTTCCTTGTTTAATTCCTTACTCAAAAAAATGAGCGCTACATTCAAATTTCAAATGTACCTAACTCCATTTAATGTTGGCAGGCAGCTGCAGGTTTACGTTGGCTATAGGAAGCGCTCCAAGTTCAAATTCAAAATTATCTACCAAATTTAATTGTTGGGGGCATACGATGGCTGCAACATGATGGTCTTCATCTGACGTGGGGGCGCTGACATGCTAGGTTTGTTGATTGCAGAATAATAAATATTCTAACACTATTCTCGTTTTTCATCCATAACTTCAACTGTAATTATGATTTTGATCTGAAGATGGTTGTAGTTTTCCTGACTGACTTTCACCACTTTTTTCTCTTTCCTTATTCGCGATTGGTTTGCAAGTAATTAAATTTTTATAGATCCTTGTATATGCATGTAAACACATGAGTAAAAACTAAGCCTAAATTTTCAGAATAATTTGGTGGTTGATTAGTGAAGAATATTGTAATAGGCTACCTGAGATCTACGCATCTATAATTGTAGACCCTTGTCTTGAAATTAAAATCTTCATCCTCTTTGATCTGCGTCTTTGTCTGCATGCATGAGTATTCTCTCTATGGTAGTTTTGGAGGAGCGGTGGTATTGTTAAGATCTTATTTTGATTCAAATTTCTCTCTATTCTTTTTGTGCCATGAACTACTGTTGTGACCTTGTTACAAATGCGTGTGCATTGGATTATGAATTTTGAAATAACCTTTCTGAAATTGATAGTATGTCAACTCAGTTTCAACATGCATCTTCGTGTAATTTGGACCATGCAAATGAAAGTTGCGTACAATGTTTTCTTGTGTCATTGTGTCTATGATCTTCTAGAAGTGAATAGTTCAAACTGACAATTATGTTGTGTAAAGTATGTTATAAATTTTGTAATAAGATTTATTTTCATTCGCTTTTTCAATATCCTTCAAAATCATTATTCTTCAATTCAAATTTTTTGATTATAGTTAGATTGGTGATAAATATGTTCACCTACTTTTTAAATATATTCTTTGTAATTAACAGTATGGTCCTTAAATAAGTGGGAAAGATGGATGTTATTAGAACTTTTTATTTTTGATATTGCTTATATTTAATTGTTATAATGAGAAATGTGCAATGATGCTAATATAGTTGTGAATATATATGTATTTATATATAAATGCATTTTATTTTAGAAAACCATATACTTATAAGATTTAATGGGATGGCTTTTAAATATAAGGAAATCATATTATTCTAAGTTAAGGGTGATTATTGAATTACTTTGTTGATTCAAAAACAATGAAGATGACATTTTACTTTGTCAAATATTGTCGCCATTGAACTTTAAATTCATGATTTATTGTAAGATGGTTGTGCTTGAAAACCATGCTTATGTTGGCGTTGAATTTATAATTGTATTATTGGTTGTTGTAATTTTGAAATCATCCAGAGGCTTATGTTAGTAATCTATCTTGAAAAACATGAAATGCTTGATTATTGTTGTTCTTTGCAAAGACTTGAATGTGAATGTTGAACATGCACGTTGTGTAATCATGTGATGGTATTTTGAAATGTTTTGAGTTCTATGTCTATGGAGATTTGTATATTCAGGCTTTGAATTAGCCTTGCATGTTGGATAATCCTATTGAGGTATTTGTAATGGTTGTGGTAACGTCATGATTATATTGGGTTTATGCGAGATGTTGTTTTACGTGAAAGTTGGCTATATTTGTCATTGTTAGTGGTTTGTTTTGTACATATGAGGAGTGGCTTTTGTTAGGGGCTAGAACCCTAAAAAGGTTACCAGGGTAACCTATTGAAAGTAGATAACCCAGTGAAAATTAAACTTAATGTTTTAGGGGTTGGTTAGTAAGAACTTAATAACTCAGATAATTTTTTTTCCTTGCGTTGTACTTTAACGCTTGTTTATGTTAAGGTAGGTTGAGATGGCCTGAAATGGCTAGTCAATCACTTTGTCTTCTTGAAAAGTGTTTCGGTTTCACATAAGTTTGTTTAGGGGGAGAGATATCCAGGGTAACTCAAGATGAGGGTTGATAATCTAGGAAGATTCTCCAGGGTAACCTAGTACGACTATGTGATGAAACTCCTATCCTTGTACATGTGTTTGGGTCTCTTGTGTAGAGTCACTTGTGGTTATCTTGTTGCCTCTGGGAGTATGTTTGTTGTTATATGGTTTTGGTGTCTTTTGTGGTCATGTGTATGTAAGCCATGTGATGTATGTACTATCTTCTTGGATGTTAGCTTGACTTATGGACTTGATACTATCTCTTAGCACAGGGGGTGGGCTTCCAAGTACCACACAGTTGGGAGGAACATGCCTTTTCTTCCACTAGATCCCCGTGCAGGTGATACAGCTCGAGGTGAAATTGTTCTTGACAGGTTCCTGGATTCACATCATTTGTGGAGTTTTTCATTAGATGTGCTCGTGAACGTGTTTGTCAATTTTACTTGTTCATTTTCTTATTGTATACACTCATGATGATTCATGAGACTTCATTGTATTATGAATTTGGTTGTATCGAGATTTTTCACAATCTTGTTTGATGTACTTTGATCGTGTAAATGAATCTCTTAATGATAATATAATCGTGATGTGGCATATTCTTATGTTTCTTGTTTATGGTTCTTGATGTGTATTCTTCTAGTATATAATTTTAGTAGCGTAGTTGTGGAACCTCAAGAACATTCCTGTATATGTTTTCATTCACATGTTGTGATTAAATGTTTTAAAAAATAAAATTATTCAGTTCTTTAGTTGTTCAACGTGTCATTCTTTGGGTTTCATGATGGGGCGTTACACCCAAGAAGAAAAAAGATGGAGAAAATGTTTGAACAATTTTGTACTAAAATGAGGAACGAGCTAAGGAACTTTGTTGCATATTTTAGAAATCCATACAATATGGAATACCATGTGAGTGATGAATAAATTATAGTTGGATAATATGAGAGAGAAAATGAAGTGCAAATAGATGAGGGAAAAGAACAATTCTTGAGAGCTCTTACCAAGATTAGTAAAGGTAATTGAATAGAGGTTCTAATTTTTTTTAAGCATTAAACCCCAAAGATTTGATAGACTAGATAGGTAAATTGGAATAATACTTTGAACTGGAATATATTCATGATCCATAGAGGGTAAAGTTGGCACAAAAAAAACTTAACATGTTGCCCTTTGGTGGAGGGAGTTAAAAAGAGAAATAGTCACAAATGGTGAGATAAGGATAACTTGATAGGGTCAAATGGTGGCTAGGTTGAAGGAAAAAAAATATTCCTAGAGATTATGAATTAGAGTTATTTAAAAGGCTTTTGAATTTGAAATAGAAATACATGAGTGTAAAGGACTATACAAAATAATTTTATAAATAGGGTATTAGATTTGGATGTCATGAAATTGACAGAGAAAAGGTTCCCAGGTATGTAAATAGATTGAGATTTAATATTCGGGATGAAATGAGTATGTTGAGAATAACTATAGTTGAATAATCTTACCAATATAACTTGAAGGCTGAAGAGAAGATATCCAAAAGATAGATAAATAGTTCAAGAGATAGGGGAAGAATGACAACATAAAGAGGAAAAATAAAAATTTGCAAAGGAAAGCAAGTTCAAGAAGGAGGCTCCAAAGGAAAAATTGAATCAAGTCAAGGGACAAGGGGAAGAGAATACTTGATAGGAGAACGTGGTAGAAGTAGTAGAGGGTTATTTAGAAAATGTTTCTAGTGTGCAAAAGTTGTTCATAGGGCCTTTGAGTGCCCACAATTACACAAACAAGGTAGTAAAAGGAGCACAACCTGAAATTGCCTAATATAAGAAGAAGAAAGTGTGGCATCACCAAAACAAGAAAAAGAACCAAAGAAAGGAGAATCCATCATGTTTAGGAGATTATTGGTGAAACCAAATGGAGAAGAGGATGAAACATCTTAGAGAAGAATCCTTTTCCAAACTGTATGTAAATATGGAGGTAAGTGTTGTAAAGATTATTGATATTGGTAGTATTGATACATTGGTTTCTAAAGAGATTGTAGAGAAACTATGATTTAATAAAAGTAAACATCCAAATCCATGTAAACTTTCTTGGTTGCAAAAAAAACATGAATTACTGGTGAATGATCAATGTTTAGTTACTTTTCAAACCATGTCATACAATCATGGAATTTTGTGTGATGTTATGTTAGTGAATGTGTGTCATGTTTTGTTGGGAAGGCCATGAAAATTTAAAAGGGAAGCCATCTATGATGGTAGAAATAATGTGTAAACCATTTTGAAAGGTGGGAAATATTTTTGGGGGTTTGTTGAAAGAGAAAGTGAAGGAGGTGAAGGACAAAATTCCCATAATTTGTTACAGTTTAGAAAAGTAGATTATGAAGGTGAAAAGAGAGGTTAAAAATAATTCACTGAAGTTTTCTATCAAGAAGAATATAATTGGGAATAAAGGAAGTGGTATTTATTTGTGCAACAATGACATAAAGAAAGAGAGAAAAGCATAAAGACTAAAGGTAATCACTAGGGATTTGGAGATTCATAGAGAAAACATAATTCATAGTTTGGAAATTTGAAATTTTCTCATGAATTCCATAGATCATATTCATAGAGCAGGACAAGAAGTGGTAACTTACACATTGAAGATGGAGAAGAAAAGAGGAAAAGAGGAAAGGGAAGAGATAATGAATAAAGAAGTCTAGATAAAGAAAAATCATGGAATCATCATCTCGAGTGCCTACAATTTTTAATGAGTTTCAAACTCATAAAAAAATCAATTATCTGGCATGTCTAATGCAAGACAATCCAAGTCTATAGGCAATCTTGCATCACCCAAAAATATTTTAGTTTATTTTTTATTTTAATTAAGTTTTGGCAGTGTTTTGTTTCTTGTTTTGTTGGTTTTGGGTTGTTTTATTTAGGAGGATTTTCAGAGATGATTTGGGAAAACTAGTGACATCACCTTGTATACAAGCCTAATGGGTATCTATAGATCAAATTTGGTGAGAATTGGGTGAAAATTGGATAAGTTGTGGCTTTGTAGGTTTTTTGTGTGCTATTGGACTTTTGCAAGTTTTTTATATGCTACCACGATTTTGTGGGTTTTTGGTTTGCTATCGGCCTTTTACAAATATTTACTATTGAACTAGTCTATTTATAACTAGTTCTGATACATTTTCCTGCACGATCAAAGCCAATTATTTTTTTGCATTTGTGAGAATCTTAGGGTCAACTAGCTTTGCAATAACTTCTTGCCCATCTAACTCTTAATAATTTCACTTCCAATTGGTTTGTGGATATCTCATGGCCATTAAGATCCATGGAATGATGACCCCAAATGATGTAAGTGTGACATCATTAGGGATGAGGGTTACTTTCCAAAATATGATGTAAGCATGATGTAATGATGACATTACCATGTGTAAATTGTGAACTTCTACAAGTCAACTGAACATGTGAAAATTCCAATTGCTACTAGGTTTTGTTTATTTTTGTAATGAATTAGTTGGTGTAACAACTAGAATATGAATCAGTTCAATTTCCTAATAGCTTGAGGAATAAAAGGGAAATCGATACATGATGAGAGGGATCTTTTGAAGGGGGGATCTTTTTGGGAATTTTGAGAAAGGTGATTGGTATTAGATTGATCTTTTTTACTCCTATAATAAATTTTTGTTGACTGGAGATAATAAGAGTTTGAATTTGTCTGTTCTTGAACTTTAACTTGTTGAATATTGTATTGGCTATGTAATTGGGTTATCTGATAAGGTTCCCCGATCTTGATTGCATCAAAAGGGTTTTCCCCATGTACACTTGTGTTATGGTATCTATTATTTATACTATGTTTAAATGTGTTTCTAGTTTTTTATAATTGTTAAAAAAATTAAAATTTGCACAATACTCTCAAAATATTAAGGCAGGAAGTGTTTTTATATACCTTTCTTTCTTTCACATACATGCATTTTTAGTGTCGATTACATTGGTAGAATTACAAAAATTAGAGGCATCTAGCTTAAATAGAGTCTCAATTAGTGATCATTTAGCAACCACTAAGTTCCCTCTTACCAACCTATATCGAGACTTGTCAAATATCACATGTACACTAGAATCATTCAATCTTGAATACATAACTTAAATATCTTAAGAAGACTTGGAATATGCAAAATATGATCAATATTTTTTACTCTTCCATCACTAAAAAAAATGCAACTTTTCTTTACTAAATATCCTTGTGTTATTGTGGTTACCAAGGAAATACTCTTCACCATAAGTTGTATATGTAGAAATCCACTCCCTATGAGGATTCATATGGCAGGAGTAAATTGAATCAATAATTCAAGCATCATCACTTATAGATTTAGAAGAAATAAAAAAAACATCATTTTAACCATCATCAAAGGAAATTTTTATGGAAGAATTGGAACCTTTTTTCTTTTTTCACATTCATTATTTACACGTCCTTTATTCTATAGCTCAAACACTTTACTTTGTTGTTCTTTAGGGTTTTAGAATTCCCTTTAAACTTATATATCCTTCTTATTTACTTTAGACCCTCTTTTTCTTTTTACCTTACATGTGCATGCAAAGAATCTTTCAAGCCTTCATTAATATATTTTCTTCTCATTTTATTTGAAATACGAGTAATAATATGATTTATTTTTAGTTTTACAACACTACAACTAATGGTGATGATTATATTTTTTTTAAGTATTAGGTAAATAGTAAAATAATAACACACATTTATCTTCTTTTCCAACTTAACATGTATAGAAGCAAGTTACCTTAAAATAAAATAAAAAATAAATAAATGGTTTGCAATAAATCATTATTTTTCATTTTTAATGAATATAATTATCTTCTGAGATATAACTTGTTAGTAAGACTTTTGATTTGATAGACATCACCTAGACTCTATTGCAAGAATGAAGGTGTTGTCATTGATGTCAACTAGTCAATTGGTTATCAACTGGTTGTTGTTCTCATTAATGTCATGGATGCAAGTTATTGGTTGTTCATGTCGGGGATATTGAGAAAATAGTATTGAAGAGAGGTTGTAGGTGTTCAGTGGTTGCTTTGGGTTTTGCTCAGGATTTGCTCCTATGTTTGTGTGGTTTATATATGTTGATCATGTTTGTTGAAAGCTGCTATATCCATATTTTTTTCTTTTGATTCATTGTACAATGTGAGTTATGTTCACCAGTTGTGAACTGTGGTTTTTCCATGTTTATGGTTGAGGTCTGAGAGAAATGTTGGTACAAATTTCTCTTTGGTAAAGTCTTATGAGTTATGGTTCTAGAGTTAAGTTGTTATGATTGAATGTTGAAAATAATTTTGGTATTTGGAAGGATCGTGCTTAATTTTTCTATGTGTTTTACATTGGTTTGGTTGACCATGTGTTGAAAACTATCTTCGAAGTTAATGAAGTGTGTTGGACCTATTTGGGTCCTCATCAAGCATGTGTTTGGGTCACCCTCATTCTAATTTCACCCTAGAATTTTTTGGCGCTGACCTAATTGGAATTTATTGATGGATGGCTGACTTTGGATATGTTTCAAAGTTGAAGATGGTATAAATATAGGGTGGGTTAGTGGTGAAAGAAGGATAAGAGATAAGTGCAAATAAATAAAGAAGATAGATGTGAAATAGATTCAAATGAATGGGTGTGTGTGATGCAAGTGTGGCAGATCAGTGTGAAGTCTAAATGTTGAGTTTCCAGATGTAGTGAGTTGAAGGTGTACTCTACCATTCATGCATGTCTGTAAGTGTTTGAGAAAATTATGGTGAAATTCTTTGCTGCATTGATATTGTCTTCTCTTTGTAACATATCTCTTCTATCTTCTTCGTATCTCTATAGAAGTGAACCCTCCAGGTGGTTAACCCTATTGGATAGTGAGTCTTGATCCAAACAGTGAGTCCTTGTTTTGGCAGTGAGCCTTTGTAATCGGTTTTGATATTCTCTATAGTGTGAGTTAATCCTCATCATGGTTTTTCCCTTATTGGATTTTCTATGTAATTTGGTGTTGTTGTGATTGTGTGATGATTTTTAGTTTGTGCACTTGCACTTAATGTTTAATCATTTCAACAGTGTTAAGGATTTGTTCTAGTGAATGATTTAAAGGTTTAATTTTTTTACAATCGATTCACCCCCCTCTTAGTTGTCTTGTTCAAAAATTGGTATCAAATCTTGATTCCTTGGAGAAGAGCTTAACTGCTTAAGGAAGGTCTGAGATGGCTAGCAAAGTTACTCATGATTATCCGAGGTTCGATGGAACTAATTATGCTATCTAGAAAATATTGATGGAAGAATATTTGGAGTATTGTGGATATGATGTGGAGAAAGCTTACAAGAATATTTACACTCCTATTGCTAATGGTCTAATTACGACTGATGAGATCAAGGCACATGAAGTGAACAATAAGGTGAAGTACATTTTGAAGAATAGTCTTGTACATTCTAAGTTGATTAAATTTCTAAATCTGAAGACTGCTAAGGAAGTCTGGGATGCTTTGGAAAAGTTGCATGAAGGTGATGAAAGGGTCAAAGAGGTAAAATTATAACATTTGGAGACACAGTTTTAGCTCCTACATATGTCTGAAGATGAGAATGTTAAAGCTTATGTACAAAGATTGGATGAGGTAGTAGTTGGAATGCAAGGACTTGGTGGTACTATAGATGAAACTAGGATTGTAAATAATATTATTAGAACTCTCCCTAATGCTTACATCAAAAAGGTGTGTGCTATTGAAGAAAATATAGATTATAACTTACACTAAAGATCAAATATTGGGAACTTTGACATCTTATGAGATGAGAAAGACGAATTTGAGAAATGGATTCAAATTAGAGACTGCTTTTAAGGCTACAAAAGCTAAAGATCCGAATGAAGAAAATCTTGATGAAGAAGAAGATAACTTTGTGAGAAGGATGAGGAAAGGCTCTAGAAAGTATGAAGGTAAGTTACCCTTTAAATTCTTTAGTTGTGGAGGAATAGGTCATTATGTTGCAAAGTGTCCAAAAAGAGCTAAGAGGAATAAACAAAGATATGAGAAAGAAAAGAAAGGTAAGAAGATCAATAAACCATATTATATGAATTAGGATGCTAGTATATCTGATGAGGAATTTGATTATGGAGATCTTGATGACAATGAATGATTGTTCTTGGCTATAAAAGATGAACCTACTTCTGCTAATTCTAAAAAATAGGTGAAGGAATGCCTTCCGGAGAAGGAGAAAAATGAAGGTATTGTAATCTCCGCCCTACATGCTAAACAGGAAAAGAACTATTGGGTTGTTGACAACGATTGTTCACATCACATGACTGGTGATAAGAGTAATTTTTTTAAACTTGAAAAACATGATGGAGGCTTGGTTATGTTTGGAGATGATACTGGTGCTAAAATTTGTGGGATAGGTTCAATAAGTTTTGATGTCAAGCATAATATCGATGATGTCTACTATGTTAAGGGTTTAAGGCATAATCTCTTTAGTGTTGGAAAAATATGCAGTAAAGGATATAATCTTGTATTTGAGGATGAGAGATGTGAGATCAGGAAAGGATCGAGAATACTTATGGTTGTAGGAAAGAAATCTAAAGGAAATATCTATCAACTTAAGGGTGATTATGGGTGATGCTTTATGAATCAAATAAATGACAATTGGTTGTGGCATCAGAGAATGTGTCACATGAATTTTGATAACTTGGTGAGGATTAGTGAAGTTTAGGCTGTGAGAGATTTACCAAGGATTACAAAGTCTGTTAATGCTATTTGTAGGATTTATCAGTTTGGAAAGAAAGCAAGAAGCCATTACAGATCAAAGGAACAATCTACTACTAGACTACTTGATTTAATTCATACAGATCTCTATGGTCCTACAAGAGTGAGAATTCTACAAGGTGAAAGGTACTTTATGCTTTTGATTGATGATTATTCTAGATATACATGGGTTACATTTCTTAGAGAGAAGTTTGATGCATTAGATAGATTCAAGACATTCAAATCTATGGTTGAAAATGAAGTAAATTTGATGATAAAATTTTTAAAGTCTGACAAAGGTGGAGAGTTCACCTCCCATGAGTTTAATATATTTTTTGAAGTGCATGGAATAAAAAGATAGTTATCTGCTCCAAGAACTCAGCAGATTGGAGTTGTTGAAAGAAAGAACATAACAATTCAAGAGGCCTCTAGATCAATGATTACTGAGGCTAGTTTACCTAAAGTTTATTGGAGAGAAGCTATTCATACTACTGTGTATGTATTCAATCAAGTTCAAGCAAGAGAAAACAATACAAAGACCCCCTATGAGCTATGGAGTGGAAGAATTCCTACTGTTAAGTATTTCAAGGTATTTGGAAGAAAATGTTATATCAAAAGAGATGAAGAAACTTTAAGAAAGTTTGATGCAAGAAGTGATGAAATTTTTTTTCTTGGATATTCTACTAAAAGAAAAGCTTACAGATGTTTCAGTAAAAGACTAAGAAAGATTGTAGAAAGTGAAAATGTTAAGGTTGATGAAGCAATGAAGAATTCAATTGATGTTGATAGATATGTGTTTGATGAACCTGATTGCGTAAGGATTGAAGAAATTATGGAAGAACAAGAAAAGGATGAGAAAGAGAAGTAGAATGAAGAAAGTGAAAGAGAAGAAGAAGCTTCGGTCGTGTCCCCTAAGACACCTAGATATGTGTAAAAGAATCATTCTAAAAGTCAAATCATTGGAGACAAGACAAAAGGAGTATTGACAAGAAGTAGAGCTGTTGTTGGTGAGGTAAATTTGTGTTTACTTTATGAGATTGAACCAAATATTGTAAGTGAAGCATGTAAAGATGAACATTGAATGGAAGCTATGAAGGAAGAACTTATACATATTGAGAAGAATAAAACTTGGGAATTGGCCCCAAGACCGACAGACAAAAACAATATTGGATCAAAGTGGGTATTCAAAAATAAGTTGAATAAGAATGGAGAAGTGGTTAGAAACAAAGCAAGGCTTGTGTGTAAAGGTTACTCACAAGTAGAAGGCATATATTTTCAGGAGGATTTTTCTTTGATGGCAAGAATGAAAGCTATACGGATGTTCTTAGTGTTTTCTGCTCATAAATATTTGAAGGTCTATTAGATGGATGCCAAGTATTTATTTTTGAATGGTGATCTAGAAGAAGAGGTCTACATGGAACAACCTGAAGGATTTTTAGTTGTCAAATCAACTAGATATGGTGTGCAGATTGAAGAAAGATTTATATGGATTGAAGCAAGCTCCTAGAGCTTGGTATGCAAGGTTTGGAAAGTATTTGATTCAACAAGGTTTCAACAAAGGTAAGATAGAAATTAATCTGTATTTTAAAACTGAAAATGAAAAAATATTGATTCATTATTTTTGGAGGAAATAAAACTATGTGTAAGATGTTTGTGGAAGAGATGCAAAAATAATTTGAAATATCTATATTTGGAGAGATGAATTTCTTTCTTGGGCTACAAATTAATCAAATAAAGAAATAAATTTGTATTTCACAATCTAAGTATGTGAAAGAGATGTTGAAGAAGTTTGGAATGGATGGTTCCAAACCGGTATGCACTACTATGGTGACTGGTTGCAAATTAGGTAAAGATGATGATTCACCTAAGGCTGATAAGAGAAAATATAGATCTATGATTGGTGGACTATTGTATTTGATTGCTACTAGACTGGATATTATGCATGTTGTCTATCTTGTGGCTATATTTCAAGAAGATCCTAAGGAAACACATGTTGCTTCTATTAAAATAATATTCAAATATTTGAATGACACTCTGGGTTATGGGTTATGGTATCCTAGGGATACTTACTTTACACTAAGTGCTTATACAGATGCATATTAGGTTGGATGTGTAGATGAAATAAAGAGTACAAGTGGTGGTGCATTCTTTCTTGGTTGCATATTGGTGGCATGGTTGAGTAAAAATCAAGATTCAACTTCCTTGTCTACAAGTGAAGCTGAGTATATTATTGTTGCATCTTGATGTAGACAAGTTTTATGGATGAAACAAACATTGGAATATATCATAGTGGTGTATGATGATCCTATTTCTATCTTTTGTGATAAAACAAGTGCAATTAAAATTTCAAAGAATCCAACGATGCACTCGAGGACAAATCATATATCTATCAAGTATTATTTCTTGAAAGAGAAGGTTATGGGGAATGAAGTAAAGCTTGAGTATGTCTCTACGAAGGATCATATTGCTGATATATTTACGAAGGCTCTTCCTAAAGAGAGTTTTAGGTATCTGTAAGAGAAGTTAGGGGTCATTTCCCCTCCTTTCTTGAACTAGATGCATATGGAGATGTATCATTTTGATGGATCTATGGATCTATCTTTCTTCTGGACTGATGTTTTGGTGGCTACCTCTCAAGGGGAGTAGGTAGTGTCATGTGTTGTCATTGTATGAGTATTTTGTTTTTAACATCAAAGGGGAAATCAATGTAAAATATCTTTATCATTTTCAATTGATGTCAAAGGGGGAGAGGAAGAATGTGAAAAATATTATCTACTAAGGGGGAGAAATAAAAAGAGAAATCTTAAGAAATGTATTCAGGGCTAGTATGTTGTCTTTGATGGTTTTTCACATCATGTGTTGCCATCATGAAAAATGGAGAGATTGTTGCAAGAATGAAGGTGTTGCCATTGATGCCAATTGGTCAATTGGTTATCAACTAGTTATTGTTGTCATTAATTTCATGGATGCAGGTTATTGGTTGTTCATGTTGATGATATTGAGAAAAATGTATTGAAGAAAGGTTATTGGTGTTCAGTGGTTGCTCCGAGTTTTTCTCTGAGATTTGATCCTATGTTTGTGTGGTTCAAATATGTTGATCATGTTTGTTATAAGTTGTTATATCTATATTTTTGGATTTTGATTCATTATATAGTGTGAGTTATGTTCACCAGTTATGAATTGTGGTTTTTTGTGTTTCTGGCTGAGGTATGAGAGAAATGTTGTTGGTATGGATTTATCTTTGGTAAAGTATTATGACTTGCAGTTCTAGAGTTAAGTTGTTATGACCGTGTTGAAGATAATTTTGGTATTTGGAAGGATCATGCTTAATTTTTCTATGTGTTTTACACTAGTTTGGCAGACCTTGTGTTCAACACTATCTTTGAAGTTGATGAAGTGTGTTGGACCTATTTGGGTTCTCATCAAGTGTGTTATTGGGTCACCCTCATTCTAATTCCACCCTAGGATTTTTTGGTACCGATTTAATTATAATTTATTGTTGGATGGACGACTTTGGATATGTTTCAAAGTTGAAGATGGTATATGTGAACCCCTAAACCTACAAATGCACAAAGACAACAAACATGGTTAGATGTTAAATCAAAATGCATGCAACTATGAGAGATTCCCCATAAAATCCATCTATTCAAGCTAAAATTAGGAAATAAATAACAAAACTCAAATAAAAATGAAAGCAATCCTAATTAAGATAATAACATGATGATCTTATGGGGGAACTGGGGCCAATGAAGTGTTGCAATTGGCCCTTTCCCAATTCATATGTTGCAATGAAGATGATCTAGAAATGGTAAAATCTCCAAAGAGATTTGAGCATAACCTTGGTGCAAATGTGAAAATGTGATGAATGTATGGATGAAATGAGCAAAATTAGTTCTCAATTGAAGAGAGTAACTTTGCATGAAGATTGTGGATGATGATGTATTTGAGTATAGTAAGTCTACTCAAATTGTGGATGATTGAATGAGAGGAAGAGTCTCTCATTTATAGATTCCAAAAATGGAAGAGATAGTGGAAATAAACAATGTAGGATCATTCAACATTCAATGGACAAGTGCCATTTGTCAAGATGTGAATGGTTGAGGAATGAGCACATTTTGGTCAATGTGCATGATAAATGCCATTGGATTCAAATTTGAATTTTGAATGTGACATGTGAGAGGGAAAGAGAAATGGAGTTAATGTCACTTGGCTCAATGCACAAGGACATGTAAGAGGCATTGAATGCCTTGTTGGAAGGACCAAGTCCATTTGGATTTGAATTCAAATTTGAGGGAATATTCCCCTTTTGA
This sequence comes from Sequoiadendron giganteum, assembly GCA_007115665.2. Lineage (NCBI taxonomy): Eukaryota > Viridiplantae > Streptophyta > Pinopsida > Cupressales > Cupressaceae > Sequoiadendron > Sequoiadendron giganteum. The sequence continues at coordinate 531,736,701 of CM021105.1, forward strand.
TGCTTTGTGAGGGAAAATAGATGAATTAATAAATCAAAGTAATTGATTTATTGTGCAAGTTGCATTCTCTAGAGAATTTTAAGGAAATGGATTAACTTAATCATGGTTTTGATTAAATTAATGAAGAATTAGGTGATGTGATAATTTAGACTTAAGTTTATGAATTGATTTAATTCAAGAATTGAGAGGAAATGATTTATTAAATAAATGATTTGATTTATTTAATCTAGAGGGAATATGTTAGATTAAATCAAATAAGGTTTAATTTATTTAATTTAATAAGAGGAATTTAGAGATTTTAATCAAATAAAATGATTTATTTAATTAAACAAGGATGTAAGGTTAATTAAATTAAATTGATTAATTTAATCACAGGAGGAGGAAGACTTAATTAAATGAATAATGATTCATTAGATTAAGAGATAGAATTACGATGAAATGTTGAGAGTGTGATTCCAGAGGAAATGATGTCAGTGATCAAGATCAAGTGTGCCAAATTGGAAATGTACATTTTCCATGTCTACATTTTGCCCCTCTTTGAAGCAATGTACTTGTTGCATTGATTCAAAGAATAAACTGCTATGATCAAAGGTTCGGGATTTTCTCAAATTTTCAGATGCCCCACTGCTGCCCCAGTGGAAGGATATTGCTGGTATATTGCCCCCTCGAGAGATCGAGCGGAAATGTTTGATTTTCCGATCAAGGTCGCGATAAAATGCGAGAGGAGTGGTTCTATTGATTAGAGGATGAAAGATAATTTTTTGATGTAGACAAATATGATGATGTATAGAAAGTCATCAGCCATGGGTAGCCTCGTGTATATATTGATACAACACACTAATTTTAGATAGAAATGTTAGTAAAGATAGAAGAATAAGAAGAATAAGATGGATAGAAGGAGGATCCACACAAGTTCACATTACAATGATGATGATGATGATGATTTGCATTGCTAGGAGTTGGGATTTTCAAAGGGCTAATTACTTTATGTTTGATAACACACATAGGTATGATGCATCAAGGTATAAAGGACCAGGATGGTGTGGTACCTAGTGTGATGGACTTTGACTCGTCAATCAGATAGGAGTATTCCTGTTCACACTTGACATACGAAAACCTTGCTAGGACGGACCTAACAAAGCAAGTATTCACGAAGTTATTTTACAAGAACATCCAACAAACACAATAGATAAAAAAGATAATGATCATTGCCCCATTCCTTTCTCTCTAAACCTGCTTTGTTTAGGCATCATCGAGAGGTCCTTGGAATGAGCGCAAAATAAGATAAGTCAACAAAGACCAAGAAAGAGTAAACAAACAAGCTAATGTTCTTCATACCGCTAGCCAAGGATAAAATATTGTGAGGTACCTGATGCTTATGTCCATCGTAGGAAAGCTTCATCCTAGGACATGTAGTGATCACAGTTTTGGTGGGACTGACTGGGTGATAAGCTATTGATACTCTGATTTGACCAACTTGCTTGCTTACTGACTTAGACTTTAAAACTTTGACGATTAGGTGTTCACTTTGGAACCTGCTAGACTTGCTTTTGACCGACTCACCAAAGGGTGAAGGCGATGATTGACTTTATTATGAGTGATGACAATCACGGGTGAAAGCGAGATGAAATGGATGCACCATTTTGGGTTTTCAAAATATTTTGAGGCTATTTTTTGGATTTTGAAAATGTTTTACAAATGTTTTTGGATTTTTAAGATTTATGGTGAAGAGACTAAGTTAAAGACCTATCCTAGGGGTCTCGGGAGCTGATCCATAGATTAGCCTTGCCTACGTTGTACACGCAGAGACCACGTAGTTTGACTGGTGATGGATTGACTTGATGATAAGATGGACAAACGGGTTGCCACTTTATTGCTTAAAGGATTGACTTAAGATGCAGACTAGATGGGAAAACGGATTGCCAATGCAACGGACGCCTAAGGACTGACCCTAACTATCTTAGGGGATGATCAAAGATCAACCTTTCCTACGTTCAAGCTCAGAGACGACGTAGTTTGACAAGGTGAAAAACTGACAAGACTCAATGATGAAGATTTTTTGATTTTTCCAATGTTTTGGATTTTGATGGATTTTTGAATTTTTTTGGATTTTTCGCATGATTTTGACGATTTGGATATGATAAGATATCGGTGCTCTATTTTGGGATTTTGTTGAAAACCACACTTAATGTTGACCAATCGGATTGATGAATTGATAGTTTGACTAAGTGTGTTAAGTCAAACAAAAGTGATAATGCACTTGTAAAATCTAGGAAGTTGTGTTATCCTAGAGTAAAATTGTACAAAAGAGGATGGTTTGACTAAGTGTGTTAAGTCAAATGAGGTGATTATGAATTTGATAATTTGGCTAATTGTGTTAAGCCAAACAAGATGATAATGGACTTGTAAACCCAAGGAAGTTGGGTTATCCTAGAGTAAACTCATGCACAAGATGATAGTTTGACTAAGTGTGTTAAGTCAAACAAGGTGATAATTTATTGGATTCGATTGATCAAGATTGAGAAGCTTGGTTTGGAAAAAAATTGCTTTGATGATTTGATGTGACATTGAAGTACACATTAGATGCAACTGATATGGATTGCTTGGATTGATGTTCGACGAAAGATAAAGCTTGATAAGGAATGCCATCTTGTCAAAATATGCCATGGGCTAGTGATTTAGATTTTTTGGCTCACAAATTCTTTAACCAATTTGACTTCATGTTTTGCCAATGATCAGATCACCACATAAGTTAGAGGACATAGGTCAAGATTTATTCCTGAAACAAGATGCAAATATTTGTCCCCAGTGTCTAGCAATGTATGGAATACCATGGATGGATTCTTGGATAGCTGGATGGACGAATGGATATGGATCATCTTGCGATAAGATAAAGGTGTTCAAATAGAGGATTCTCATTTGGATAATGCTTTAAGGCTCAGATGGGATCAATGAAAATGACCCATGTCAAGATGTTTACCATAAGCAAGTTAAAAGTGTGCACCAAAATTTTACCAAGATTAAGACACCTTGGAGTATGGATACAAATGGATGAAAATGGATGGAATGTTGGGGCTTTATTATGCATTCGATAAGATGCTTTCTCTTGAAATGGTGCACGTGGATGCTCGATTCTACACATGATGCCTGTTTGCCAGGTTTTCATCATGGTACCTATCCAAAGCACCAGCGAAGTGGTTTTCGCTAGAGGACGATTTTTTTCTTTACTATTTTCAATCCTTTTTTTGATTTTTATATTTTTCTCTTTTTTTAAAAAATTTTTTGAGAGATTTTAAGGTGATGCTGAACCACTTGGTACTGCTGATCTTGATGCTTCTATCATAATATGCCATTGGTATCCTGCTTGAAGAAGTTGCTTTGCCAAGGTATGTGCACTTGAATGCAACTTTTGAGATCCCTGATCTGCTTTGCTGATACCAGGGTTAACTCTGTCTTTGTGCACACATCGCAATAGAGTGCCTTCTGAATCCTTATGATGAAGGGTCATTGCCAACACATGGTCAATGTGAGAATTAGATATCATGCGTGGAGGCACGGATGGAGTGTGTTTAGGAGTAAAAGATGGATTGGTTGATAGTTTGGAACCTTTGACTCTCCAAACTTGGGAAGATGAGCAATGATGGGTGGATATGGAAGTGTACATGGAATTAGGACCAACTTTTTGATATACTTTGTATGTTGCTTGAGAAGCCTGTTTTTTCCTTTGTGGACTTCTCTGATGGATACTTTCCCCCTTTTTATTTTTCCCAATAGTTTCTTTGACTGATGGAGTTTGATAGGGATGGTCTTTCTTTGTATTTTTTGGTATCCATATGTATTTAATTTGTCCTTCGTGCTTTGCTACTTCTATCTTTGTGTTTTGATTCAACTCTTTCCTTTGTTGTTGGTCCCAATTCATGGATGGGGTGATGGGTGGATGAAGGTTCATGATGTGGCTGGTTGTAGTATTGGCATTGGTTTCATCATAAGGATTCTTCATGCTCCCTATGTTGACGGTTGCTTGAGACAAAGTTGCCCCCAGTTTTGTGGAAGTATTATTGATATGTTGAGATCCCTTGATTGTTGAATAAACAAGGCCTTGATACTTAGGATTGCCAATAATCTGTACTGGTTCTAGGATACCTAGTTCATGTAGGCCTAATCCTCTGCCTTGATAATTCATCCACTGAAAAAACTTATTTGCAATAGGATACGATTTACCTTGGAAACAAGGTGCTAATCCTTCTCTGCTCTGTGGAAAATCTTCAAATGTCATAGCTCTTTCATTGATAAGATGATTTTCCCTTACAAAGGTGAGTGATCTAAGTTTATAAGTGATAGGATCTTCCATAAGTGGGATGAATGCCTGATTGATATCTTTAGCTTGATCTTGTGAGATATCAGATTGTATTTCTTCTTCAAGAGGTGTTGATGCTTCACTGTCCTTATAAAAGGCTTCCTCATGATTCATTTCACAAGATGTTTCTGATTCATGACTTCTGTAGGAGCCCTCTTTATGACCTATTTCTGATATGTCTCTGCATTTGTCCATATCTTGACCATGTGTACAAATGTTAACAGTAGGAGACTCTTTTTCGTTCGTAATGATTTCAAGAGTATGAGACTCTTGTTTTGAATGACGATCATCTACGTGTCCATCTAAAGAAAGCATCTCATGGGTAGATGGAGGAGTATGTGCTATATGGATATGATCATTATTTGTGACATCTTGTAGGAGAGTGGCCATCACCTCATTGTAGTATCTTGCATATAAATGTTTTTGATCTTGATTAATGTCGGAATTGCTTTCAACATGCTTTGGATCAAGTTCTTGACATGGGTCAGTTTCAAAGGATGGATTGCTTTCAAAGGGTTCTTGGACATCGTCATAAGGAATTGGAAGTGGCTCAATATCCTCTTGATCTTTGAATGGATTTGGATAAAGTGTAGTGTCAAAGATTCTTTCAGTATTCTCAACTGCGAGGTCGAAGGATGTCACTGTGTCTTGGGAAAGACCATTGCTAGAATTTGATGGAAGATTTTGATCATGCTTTGGAATAAGTTCTTGAGATATGTCCTCTAACTCGTTAGGTGGTGAGACATTGTCAACATGATCATTGGTAGATGGATCTTGGTTTATGTCGATAGGATCAAACAACATCAACACTCCTTGGAATATATCTTTATAGGAGGGGTCTTGACCATGACTAAAAACTGGCTCTTGATGTATGTTGATTTGATCATCGGATGAGGTGGAAAATTTTTCAAGGTGTTCATTGATGGATAGATCTTGATTATTGTTTTTGACAATTGTGGTGTGAATCTGTTGCAAGCTCCGTTGTGGGAGTAAGGCCTGCATTTTTTGCTAAGCCAACAACACTTGTTGTTGGTCATGTTGTTGTTGTGCCAACAAAGCTTTTTGTTGGGCTCCTTGGTGTGCTACTTGTTCATGGAGTGCTTGCAATAGTGCCCATAATTGTGCTTGCACCTGTTGAGCCTGGTGTTGAGCTTGAGCTTGAGTCTGTGCTTGTTGGGCTGCTTGAGAAGCTTGCCTAGCTTGTGCGACTTGTTGGTTTTGGAGCATCTTTTTGCGGGAAGCTTCTTGAGCGGCTTGCAACATGATGGAGAATGAATTGTTCATGTTGTGTTTTGGCGGTGGTGGTAGTGGTGGGTTGGGGATGGTGTTGATTGTTGGGGTTGCTTGGATGGTTGTCATCTGTTGTTGCGATACCAATTACAAAATGGGATGATTTGGTATGATGTTTTGATTCAACATTATAGGTTGAATTTGAACATTTTTGTGGTTGAGAATCATATTGCCTTGATTTAGGTAACTTTGATTTTGCATGGTGTTACCTTCACTTGGATCAATATCTGAAGTCGTTAACATATTGCTTGGATTTTGAACAACATTGATGGGATTTGCAAACATGTCTACCCCAAAGCTTACCAAGTGTGGATTTGAAATGGTCATGTTTAACAAACTTGTATTTGGCATGTATGGATTTGGTGGGATAATGTTGTTTGGAAAACTCATGCATTGAGTGTTTGGTTGATAGATTTGCAGATTTGGACTTAAATTTAAATCTATCATTGGGAAAGGTGTTCAAAACTTTAAATTTGGCATACTCACATTCGTATCGTTGAAGTTTGGAGGAGATAATGATGTCATGTTTGAATTGCATAAATGTGAGTTTCGATAATCAATTGGCATTGTGAGACTTGGATAGTTTGGGTGACTCGAATTGATCATGATGGATGGATCAAGTTTATATTCCATGTCTCTCTTGTGTTCAGATCGAGTTTGAACCATAAAATGAAGATCAATTTTCAAGAATGTAAGAGATGAACCTCTAATTCTTTAGATTAGTCTAAACCTTAGGTTCAAAGAAGCGAAGAACTAGGATAATTGAAGGATCAAAGTGATGACGAGGATGAGATAAATGAAAGATGAGTGATACGGATGAATGGAACTCTTAAAGAAACTTTGAAGGAAATGCTAAAATTTTTAGGACTTTGATTGATCGTGACCGGATTGTTGGTTTGACTAGGTGTGTTAAGTCAAACAAAATGTGATAAATGCACTTGTAAACCCTAGGAAGCTGTGTTATCCTAGAGTGGACTTGTACATAAGAGGACGGTTTGACTAAGTGTGTTAAGTCAAACGAGGTGATGATTTGATAATTTGGCTAAGTGTGTTAAGCCAAACAAGATGAACTCGTAAACCCTAGGAAGTTGCATTATCCTAGAGAAACTCGTGTATAAGATTATGGTTTGACTAGATGTGTTAAGTCAAACAAAGTGATTTGATTTTGCCTAGCAGTTTAGCATAATAGATGTTTACAAAGTTTCCAAGAGTTGTTGGTGAGGTGAATTTTGACTGATTTCGATGGTTGAGAGATGGATGAACGTGATTGAATTTGATCCTAGACTTGACCTAGATAACACTTCTTCTTACAAGACCTCGGTGTTGAAGAACATGCCATATTTCCTATGGGAGGAAAATAAACCTTTCAAAAAGTTTGGGATTCTGCTGATAGTAAAAATCATACAACTCAGGATCTTAAGACGCTCCTCATGAGCTTTTAGACTAAGCTTCTTGAACTTTGGTTTTGGGATTTTGATCTTGTGGGAAATCATGTTAGAAAACACATGTGTAATCTAGTTTGTCTTTTTATCTTGGCTTAGTGAATTTGTTTTACCAAAATCACGTGCTTGATTATCTTTCAAACTATATGTCTAATGTCCCACTTTCGTTTTCATCCCACAAAGTCCATTATGAGGAAATCAAAGAAAATAGGGCAAAATTCTCCTATGTTTAACCTCATTGAAAACAAATGATGATAAAATCCAAGCATTTACAAACCTCTAAGGATATGATCCCTAGGGAAAGCAAGAGTACTTAAATTCATCAAAGGTATTTGTCTCCTCAAAGGGGTTTGTAATTTGAAGGTCTTGTGTATGTTTGTTTTCAAATGTTTTCAAGAGCCAAGCAATGTATTCTTTTCCAAACACTTTTACAATCCTAGGATGATAAGGCAATATCTTGTTGGGTTCCCACTTGGATAAATCCAGCTGCGAGTATCTTGTGTGAATGGCTAAATGCTTGACCACACTGGCTCCCATCCACGAGACTCACTTATTCGGGTTAGCCAAGCATTAGTACCCATGAATCTCCTATGGCATACCTTCCATTTCCACAACAAGACCACATGTATAACATGGGGCAGCTTCAAAGGACATGACCTTTTGCACCAACAAGATAGACAAGGTTTTGGCCTTTTTCTAAACAAAGGGTTCTAATGCGGGCATTCCGTTGGTGGGGGATTATCCAACTTTGGTGAGAGTCCATTGCTGTCCATCTCATCGGAATAATCCTCATGATTCTTGAACTTTCCTCAAGAATCTACACTTATATACCGGTTGGAAGTCACTTGGATTTAGCGTGTTCCCAGTTGGGTTGTTCCCTCAGGTGATTACTTTTTCCCACAAGCAAGACCCTCTAAGATAAACAAAAGCAAGCTAACATATCCCATCATTCACACAACCTTTGTTGAAAAAAAAAGGGGAAAACCTCCGCAATATGTCGTGCTCACACTCGCATGTTTTGTTCAATTTTAAAAATGCCCAAATTGAAATGTGGAGGCAATCTTTTATGCAACTTAGTGTCACCAAAAAGACTTTTGATTCTCAAGATCGCCGTGAAGCGCGAGAGAAGCGCATACGCCTTATCAAATGATACTACTTTGCAAAAAAGATTACAAGACACCAAGAACACATGTTTATTTTAATTCCTCAAAGCAATGATGAGTTCTTTTTTAAGCACCAAATGAAATGTGAGATTTCCTTGTTCAATTGTTAACCTTTAAACAAAATCTAGTATATTTGTCTAAGGTTATTTTTAGCCCCTTGGCGACTTTTTGAAAGGAAATTTGATTGCTAATTTTAGAACCCAAAAAAGAAATTTAGTGGTCCTAAGACAAAAGGTATTAAATTTTTTCTCTTTTAAACAAGAATTTAAAGTTCTCAAAGAGTGTTAAAGAACACTTTAGTGTTTAAAAACACTTTGTGTGTGATGGGTATGATATCATGATGAACTTATTTCTTGGATTTTCCTCTTCTCCAACCTGCAAAATGACAGAAAACCAGAGAGCAATAATATAGCAAGCAAAGTCAATGCTTAGAAAATTCAAAATTAAAAAAAATGTGTCCAAATTTAAAAACAGACTGTTCCCCGCGGAGGAGTTTAGCGAGTGCGGCGGAGTTAGCAAGTGCGGTGCTGTTTAGAAAATAGGCGGTGCCATATAGTGTTGCGCGGTCGATTGTGTGTGGTGCTCTACAGAAATAGAGACTGCGAGTGCGGTGGACTTTGGCATGCGATGGAGTTTGGAAGCGGCGGAGCTTGGAAAATTTTTAAATTTCAAGCGCAGGAAGCAATTGTGGTGTTGTATAGTGCCACGGTCTTCAAGGGGTGCGGTGCAATATAACGCCGCATCTGAGTTAGTGGTGCAATACAAGACCTCATGCCTGATCCACGGTGCAGTTTCCTATCTATGGTCAAAAAATGTGCAAACGAAAAAATTTTCCACAAAAAAAATGTGATGAGATGGTTGTTGCCCTCCTTCTAGCGCCAAAATGTGAACCCCTAAACCTACAAATGCACAAAGACAACAAACATGGTTAGATGTTAGATCAAAATGCATGCAAATATGAGAGATTCCCCATAAAATCCATCTATTCAAGCTAAAATTAGGAAATAAATAACAAAACTCAAATAACAATGAAAGCAATCCTAATTAAGCTAATAGCATGATGATCTTATGGGGGAATTGGTGCCAATGAAGTGTTGTAATTGGCCCTTTCCCAATTCATATGTTGCAATGAAGATGATCTAGAAATGGTCAAATCTCCAAAGAGATTTGAGCATAACCTTGGTGCAAATGTGAAAATGTAATGAATGTATGGATGAAATGAGCAAAATTAGTTCTCAATTGAAGAGAGTAACTTTGCATGAAGATTGTGGATGATGATGGATTTGAGTATAGTAAGTCTACTCAAATTGTGGATGATTGAATGAGAGGAAGAGTCTCTCATTTATAGATTCCAAAAATGGAAGAGATAGTGGAAATAAGCAATGTGAGATCATTCAATATTCAATGGCCAAGTGCCATTTGTCAAGATGTGAATGGTTGAGGAATGAGCACATTTTGGTCAATGTGCATGATAAATGCCATTGGATTCAAATTTGAATTTTGAATGTGACATGTGAGAGGGAAAGAGAAATGGAGTTAATGTCACTTGGCTCAATGCACAAGGACATGTAAGAGGCATTGAATGCCTTGTTGGAAGGACCAAGTCCATTTGGATTTGAATTCAAATTTGAGGGAATATTCCCATTTTGATGCTTTGTGAGGGAAAATAGATGAATTAATAAATCAAAGTAATTGATTTATTGTGCAAGTTGCATTCTCTAGAGAATTTTAAGGAAATGGATTAACTTAATCATGGTTTTGATTAAATTAATGAAGAATTAGGTGATGTGATAATTTAGACTTAAGTTTATGAATTGATTTAAGTCAAGAATTGAGAGGAAATGATTTATTAAATAAATGATTTGATTTATTTAATCTAGAGGGAATATGTTAGATTAAATCAAATAAGGTTTAATTTATTTAATTTAATAAGAGGAATTTAGAGATTTTAATCAAATAAAATGATTTATTTAATTAAACAAGGATGTAAGGTTAATTAAATTAAATTGATTAATTTAATCACAGGAGGAGGAAGACTTAATTAAATGAATAATGATTCATTAGATTAAGAGATAGAATTACGATGAAATGCTAAGAGTGTGATTCCAGAGGAAATGATGTCAGTGATCAAGATCAAGTGTGCCAAATCGGAAATGTACATTTTCCATGTCTACAGTATAAATACAAGATGGGTTAGTGGTGAAACAAGGATAAGATATAAGTGCAAATAAATAGAGTAGATAGATGCGAAATAGATGCAAATAAGTGGTTTGTGTGATGTGAGTGTGGAAGATCAATGTGAAGTCTAATGTTGAGTTTCTAGATGTAGTGAGTTGAAGGTGTACTCTATCATTCATGCATGTCTACAAGTGGTTGAGAAAATTGTGGTGGAATTCTCTGTTGCATTGAGATTGTCTTCTCTCTGTAACATATCTCTTCTATCTTCTTTGTATCTTTGTGGCAGTGATCCCTTTGGGTGCTTAACCCTGTTGGATAGTGAGTCTTGATCTAGACAGCGAGTCCTTGTTTTGGCAGCGAGCCTTGTTTCTCAAGTAGTGAGACTTTGTAATTTGTTTTGATATTATATATAGTGTGATTTAATCCTCACCGTGGTTTTTACCTTATTGGATTTTCCACATAAATATGGTGTTGTTGTGTTTGTGTGATGATTTTCAGTTTCTGCACTTGCACTTAATGTTTAATCATTTTAGCAGTGTTAAGGATTTGTTCCGCCAAATGATTCAAAGGTTTAAATTTGTTACAATTGATTCATCCCCCCTCTGAAATGTATTTTTCAACATAATCTTCCCCAAATATTTTATAATAGTCTCCTTAGAAAAATTCAAGATGATAAAATTTGTAAGACATAACTATATGACTAATTGTATTTTCTTATATAGTTTTGAGTAATCTTCATCAAAAATAATAGATGGCTTCTCTTCTTGTGAAAAATATAACCATTGATCTATTTCTTCAAGGATATCTCTTATCTTGAACTTCCACATCTAGTATCTAATACCATTCAATTTATAAATATCCATACAAGAAATAGAAACCACGGTTTACAATCCTACCCTCAAATCTACAAACCACACATTTCAAAATCTCTCATTGTAGCTATAAAACCTTCAAGAATTAATTGTAATACATCCATCTTTATGTAAAATCACTAAATTTGATACCAAATGTTGAGAAACTGGGTGGAACTACTACACTTGAATAATTTTTACAAGTATATGCAAACTTCAAAATTAATTTTGTAAATAATTATTATCATAGGATTATTAAAGTGATTCATATACCAAAAATGAGAAATAAATAAATAAACCATGTCAACACAATATCTATGTGGAAAAACCTTTTTAGAAAAAAATAATGCAAGAAAGAGAACAAGTGTCTTCAATATGAACCTACACTAGCATGTCATATTAGTCTTCAAATATGTCATACATCCATACACTAACATTCTCTTCACTCTAATAGAATTCCAATAGAACCTATGTACTTGTAAAATAATCTCATGAAGCTACTATATCATGTCTCCAATTTATAAAGAAATTGAAGTGAAATACCACACATGGTTTTTCAAAATCATGTACCATAAAACCATAATAAAATGAAAAAACTCTCATGTCCAAAATGAAGAGGCTCTTCCAAGAATAGTGTTGGAAAAACAAGGATAGACAATTGAGAGGGGGGGTGTGAATCAGTTGTTACAAAATTTAAACTTATTTAACCTTTATCAACCTTTAATCTTAGATCTGATAATTAATAGTGAAAGCATGAATCAACAACACATCAGAAATATATGAACACCAAGATTTTATACGTGGAAACCCTGTTAGGGGAAAAACCATGGTGGATGTTAGTCCACAAGATTATACCCTATTAGAAGTATAATGAAAAGTGAATAAGGAATGCACATACATTCAGGCACACTACCTAGAGATAACTACTCAGAAGGGAAGGTTCACTACCTTACATAAAACAATCAGATTAAATCCATCTAATGAGGTTGAATTGAGAAATTAGCTTCTTCAAAAGCCTGATGACAATTCCGATTAGGCACAAAAATACTTCTTCACACTTTGCATTGCACTCGAATGATCTGATCTTCATTCACACATATCTTGCACACACTTCACATACATTCACCAAGCATACTTCAAAATGAGGAAACAATCGCTCTTATATATTTGCTACATGAATTTACATCAACAACTCTGTCGGCCATAAATAAGGAATAAATGAATTACAAACTGTCAACCCAATTCATGAACAAATCTCAATGTGTACCAACCTAAGTTGGTCACACCATAATGAAGAACTAAATCAACATCCTTGAACATGCAAAGTATTCAAAAATTCATCCATAAGGATCCACAACACTCTACCACCATCATGTTGGCCAAGAACATGAAGACTCGAATACACAAAGGAAAAATCTTCAATCACGAGCACATCGATCAACATAGATGTACCACAATGATAGAAAATGATCTAGAAACATCACTAAACATCACAGGAGTATACATAACTTAATTTACCAGAAATGCATTCTCTTCTTCTAGAAACACCTGCTAAAGTAACATAATAACTATAGGAACTCATAAACTCATAACTTTCTCCAAACTTGATGCGCACCTCTGAAACTTCTAGAAAACATACTAGATAGGCTCAACAAAAAACCCTTTAATGTGTGACTTTTGAATATCAACGTACACAACTTTCCACCACTCTGATCTTCACAACTTCATAGACTGTCTGCAACATATTTATTCTAATTTTCTCAATATCCTTGACATATGCAACCTTCAGAATCATCAATGCTAATAGTGTTGACATGAATGACAACCACATAACAACAACACAACCACAACATCCAACAATCTCCCCCTTTGGCATCGATGGCAACACATGATGTGAAAAATACCATCAACACAACTAACTCTTCTCCAACAATTCTTATTGCTCTTCTCCCCCTTTGTTCTACAAAGGTTTTTCACATTACTCTTCTCCCCCTTTTAAATCAATGGAAAAGGTACACAAGCTCTAAACTACATATCTGAATCATCTGACTACTCCCCATGAGTAGCAACCACCACAACATCAATCTGAAATAAGATATGACTATGCGTGCATGAATTGATGCAAAGAATTGCATCTTAGTTCATATTAGGTGGGGAAATCACCCATAACTTGCCTTTGAGATACTCAAAAGTATCTTTAGGCAACGATTTAGTGAAGATATTTTCAATTTGTTCCTTAGTGGGCACATACTCTAGTTTGACTTCTTTATCACTCACTTTGTCTCTCAAAAAGTGATACTTGATAGATATATGTTTTATCTTTGAATGTAACACCAGATTCTTGGAAATGTTTATGGCACTTGAGTTATCAAAAAATATAGCAATAGGCTCATCATAGTCAATTTTGATATCTCTTAGAATTTGTTTCATCCACATTACTTGAGTACAATTGTTTGCAATAACAATATATTCTGCCTTAGCAGTAGATAAGGAAATGGAATTCTTCTTTTTACTTAGCCAAGACACCAGCTTCTTCCCTAAGAAGAATGCACCACCACTTGTACTTTTCCTGTCATCCACATCTCCTGCCCAATCTGCATCTATAAAGGCATTCAAAGTAATATCATCATCTTTAGGATACCAAAGACCAAAATCAACTATCCCTTTCAAGTATTTGAAAATTATCTTTATTGAAGTCACATGTGAGTCCTTTGGATCAGTTTGATATCTAGCAACCATACATACATCATTCATAATGTATGGTCTGGTTTGAGTCAAGTAGAGCAATCCACCAATCATTGACCTGTACCTTGTTTGATTAGCTTTAGGAAAATCATCATTCTATGTTAAATTGCATCTAGTTACCATGGGTGTACCTACAGGTTTTGAGTCTTCAAAAATTATGTCATCAACAAAGACTTCAATAATCAACTCTTTATCTTGATCCATCTTGAAATACATATTGTTGTCAGTAGTACCTTTATTAAATCCAAGCTTCAACAAGTATTTATCTAGTCTAGCATACCAGGCTCTAGGGGCTTGTTTGAGTCCATACAGTGCTTTCTTCAACCAACAAACCATGTCTTTTTCATTAGTCAATTGAAATCCATCTGGTTGCTCAACATAAAATTCTTCTTCTAATTCACCATATAGAAATGCTGACTTCACATCCATTTGATAGAATTTGTAGTTCTTGAAAGTAGCATAAACAAGAAATAACCTTACAACTTCAATTCTAGCAACAGGGGCAACAGTTTCTTCAAAATTAATACCTTCCATCTGTGAGTACCCTTTACATACCAGCCTTGCTTTGTTTCTGACCATTTCACCTTGTTCATTCAACTTATTCCGAAAGACCCATTTGGTTCCAATCACATTTTCATCCTGAGGTCTGGGAACAAGAATCCATGTATCATTTTTCTCTATTTTCATTAGTTCTTCCTTCATTACTTCCATCCAATATTCATCTTTACATGCTTCATTGACATTGCTAGGCTCACTTTTGGAAATTAGGCAATACTCTTTTGCAATTCTCCTTCTAGTCTGTACACATTTGTTTTTGTCTCCTATTATTTTATTTTTAGAATGATTAGCTTTACATAATTTGGGACTTTGGGATTTTCTTTGAATTCTGGTTCTTATGTTATCTCTTCTGTACTTCCACTAGCTTCTCCTTCATGATTCTCTTGATTCACCAGAACAATTTGAACTTGATTTTGTGTCTGCACATTCTTTCCATTATCAATACTATCATGTTGGTCATTTGAATTATATCCACAATATCTAGATGATCTGTTAGTATCCTCATCAACTCTAACATTTTCACTTTCAACCATTTTCTTCAATATTCTATTGTAGCACCGAAAGGCTTTGCTCTTAGTAGAGTATCCTAGAAAGATTCCTTCATCACTTCTAGCATCAAATTTTCCAATATCTTCATCTCTCTTGATATATCATCTACTTCCAATTTTTTTGAAATACTTAATAGTAGGCTTATAACCAAACCATAGCTCAAAAGGAGTCTTATTAGAATTAACATAACATTTACCCGGTTGATAGTATATACAATAGTGCTTACAACTTCTCTCCAGTAGATATGAGGAACATTAGCTTTCAACATCATAGTTCTAGCAGCATCTAATTTTTTTATGTTCTTTCTTGTTGGATGTTGTGGTTGTGTTGCTAATATATTGTTGTCATTGATGTCAGCACTATTAGCATTTTAATCTACTTAAGGTTGTATATGTCGAGGAGATTGAGAAAATTGTAAAAAATATAGTACAGGCAGCTAGTGGAGTTGAGAAGGTCAAAATGTTAGAAAGCTTTGTGTATTGAAGATCTGAAGGTGCACTACAAAGGGTTTGGTGTTGAACCTTTCAAGTATGTTGTTCGAAAGTTTCAGTGGTGCGCATGAAGTTTTGTGGAAGTTATGATGATCTATATACCTACAATTATTCAGTTTCTGTAGATGGTGTTCTTGGTCAAAGCGGATGAAAGTATGGTAATCTCATATGTTGCTCATATGCCTATGATGTTCATGGATGAGTCTAGATTGTGCTCTATCCTTGGTGTACATCTGTAGTGATTGGAGTGTTCGTGATCAGATATTTTTTCGATATGTGCCCGAGTGTTCATGTTCTTGGTCGACATTGTGGTGTTAGCATGTTGCGGATCCATGAGGATTAATATTTTATTGTTTGGCATGTTTGGAGATGTTTGTTTGGGTCCTCACTATGTTATGGCTGACTTGTGTTGGTACACATTGAAATTTATTCATGTATCAAGGCCGACAGTTGTAATTTATTCCTTATTTGTGGATGAATGATTAGTGGATGCAAATTCGTGTAGCGGATATATGTACAAGATTGTTTTCCTCATTTAGATTGTGCTCAAGTGTATAAGTGATGTACAAGTGTGAATAAAGGTCAGATCATTCAGAGCAGAGTGTGGAAGAGTTTTAAGAGGTATTAGTGTGCCTAACCGGAACTGTAATCAGGCTTTTGCAGAAGCTATTTTCTCAGTTCAAATTCATAAGATGGATTTAATTTGATTATTGTATGTAAGGCAATGATCCTTCCCTTTGAGCAGTGTGATCTAGGCAGTGTTCCTGAATGAAAATGCATTCTCTTTTTATTCTTCATTATACTTCTAATAGGTTATAATCTTGTGGACTAACATCTATCGTGTTTTTTCCCCTCGTAGGGTTTCCACGTATAAAATATTTGTGTTCATGTGTCTTTGATGTGTTGTTATTATGCTTGCATTATTAATTATCATATTTGTGATATAAGGATTGGTTAATGTTGTATAAGTTTGATTTTGGTAACAATTGATTCACCCCCCCTCTTAGTTGTCTATCCTTGTTTGGCCAACAATTAGTATTAGAGCTTGTTCCTTTGAAAGAAGACTAAAAACTTGAGGTGATATGAGATGGCATCATTTAAAAAGGATAGTCCTAGATTCGATGATACAAACTACTCTCTATGGAAAGTCGGGATGGAATGTCATTTGAGGTGCATTGGTGAAAATTTCTGGAAGATGACACAAATTGCTTATAGTATTCCTCAAAATGGTCCCTCCTCTGAAGATGAGATCAAGCAAGAAAAAATTAATACCAGGTCAGTAGAAACATTGGTGAGTTCTTTGACAGATTCAAAAATGACTAATGTGATGGTTTTGAAGACTGCATATCAGATTTGGAAAAAGATGGAAATATTGTATGAAGGAGATGCACTAGTTAAAAACGCTAAGCTACAAAGTCTAAAAGGAAAATGGGAGAGGTTGAAGATGAGTGAAGATGAGAACATCTTTTCCTTCTCGCATAAGATAAATGAATTGGTGATGGACATTAGATGTGTCGGTGGAACTATGAATGATGATGAAATTATGGCTAAGATACTTAGATCTGTGCCCCCTTCCTACAAGAAAAAATCTCATGCTATTGATGAACTCAGAATAGTGACGAATATTAAAAAAGACATGTTGATTGAAAAACTTGCTGCATTTGAATTAAGTGAATTTGGCGAGTCTACTCCTAAGACTGAATCTTCTTTCAAGGAAACTATATCTGGGAAAAAGAGATGATTTAGGAGAGAGTTCCCAGAGAAAATTCAGATATGAAGATGAGATGAAGTGGATTGAAGATGAAGAAAAGGAATTTGAAGAACTGGAAGCATTGATTGTGAAAAGAGAATCAAGAGGTCATGGTAAGTACAAAGGAAATTTTCCTATTAAATTATTTTCTTGCAGTAAGATAGGTCATTTTGCTTCTAGATGCCCTGAAAGAGTTTCAAAATATAAGCCCGAGAATACTAGATTTCAAAGAAAATGCTATTATGCTGAAGAAGGTATAACTGATGAAGAATCTGATAAAGAAACTGGAAATGAAGATGAATGGGTATTTATTTCTATCAAAGAAAATGTTCAGGTGTCCATTGAATCTGCTAGTAATGTAAATGTTGAGAAAGCTCTTGCAACCAAAGTTGAAGAGAAAGATGAGTGGGTAATTGAAAATGGATGCTCACATCATATGACTAGTGACAAAAGAAAACTTGTAAGCTTGGAAAACTATGATGGTGGTGTAGTGAGGTTTGGTGACAACACTTCTAGTGTGATTTATGGCAGAGGAACTATTTGTTTTGGTGGTAAGCATAATACTGATGATGTTATTTATGTAGAAGGCCTAAAGAATAACTTGTTGAGTGTTGGACAAATGGTAGACAAAGGCTATAATTTTCAGTTCAAGAATGGTAAGTGCAGAATAACAGGAAGTTCAGGAAATATAATTGCTTCAAGAACAAAGACAAAAGGTAATATCTTTCATTTAAGTACTGCTAGTCAAAGTTGTTTGATTGCTCAAATCGATGTAAGTTGGTTATGGCATAGGAGGTTATGTCATGTGAAATTTGATAAAATTGTCAAGATAAGTTTTACTCAAGTAGTCAAAGATTTACCTAAGTTAGTGAAGCCTATTAACACTATGTGCAAGGAATGTCAGATGGGAAAGCAAACAAGAAATTCCTTCTAGAGAAAATAGTACATCTCTAATGGAGTACTGGATTTGATACATATTGATCTATGCGGTCCTTCTAGAATCAGAAGCCTACAAGGTGAAAGTTACTTTATGTTACTCATTGATGATTTTTCTAAGATGATATGGGTTGCTTTCTTAAGAGAAAAACATGATGCACTAGAAAAGTTCAAAAGTTTTAAAGCTATGGCATAGAATGAGATAGGTCAAAAGATAAAATGTCTAAG